>AWOL01S0052954.1:277126-316149 GCA_000715115.1 Nicotiana otophora
CCAAAATAATAAAGTTGGTTTGTGTCGACCAAAACTAGCGGATCCACCATATAATCTAAGGTCAAAGGGAAAGATGTCAGCCGCAGAAGATCCAACTGAACATGCTCTGGTCATAGCCGACAGCCCGGGGTGATCGGGAAAAAAAGACAACACTAGGAATGATGAACACATGGCCAGGATGGCCCAGGAATGAAATCTTTAAGGGAGGAGGTCCAACATATCAGAGAACTGGCGCACCTGGCTGACGAGCGCAAAACCGGTGTATAGAACTTAATCTCGCTAGTCAAAGATAGTATAGTATTAAATCGTCTCCACAAAGATTGGTTTAAATAATATTTTAATAAATATTCAGCTTAACACTATCCAGGAAATAAACCTTTGGTTTATGTTATTATCAACTAATAATAAAAACAAAAATTATCGATTGCGAGAAAATAATAGAAATTTAATGACTAAGCAACAACGATTGAATATCAAGATGAGAAGTAAGGGTTGTGATAAGATATGTGATCAACCATTATTCCGGGTAACTCTGTGCTAAGTTCACTCTTAACTTCTACTGATTTTTACGATTTCAACAGATGATTAGGCTATCTTATGGCTTCAAATTCTTCTTCCAAATGAATGAGAGTTACGTTAACCAACCTAATGACAGGTTCTAAGAATGTGTGAGAATATACAGTGAATGAAAAATCGTTCAAAGAACGTCTCTGGACTATTCTTCTACATTGGGTCAATTGATAACTCTCTAAGCTCTTTAGATTACCCAAGAGAGGAGTAAAATCAACCCAAACAAGATAACACAATGCAAATTGCAACAACACTTCTCTTTCTATTAATGTAAAACCACAATAGGCTTTGCAATTCAATTAATACTCATTCAATGAATTCGTGCAATTAACAGAAAGTAAAGCCCCAAAACACTAGGCAATCACAATATCCGTAAGCAACCTTAAGGAAGATTACTCCATAGTGGAGAAGTTATTCATCACAAGAGTATTAGAAGAACAAAAAGGCATTACAATTCCCAAAATCAAACGAACTTCCGTATTGAATGAATTGGATGAAGTATTTTGAGTCTCTGTTGTTTCTTTGCCTTCTTCTCTCCCAAACGTTCTCTCAAATCCCAGATACCTTGTTTTTAGACGAGCTATGATTCATATAGGTCAAAAGGAGTCGCCTCCAAAATTACAAAAATAAGCCTCGGTAAAATAGCTCGAATTAGCTCCACAACCATTTCATAACTCGGAATTGCTCCTACAAGGCACAAAACACACACTCAGTGCAAAACAATACCATTTAAAGCTCAGACACTAGTAAAGTGCATTGAATTAGAGTGCAATTAGTGACCAAAATACGCAATTATAGCCTACCATCACTGGCTGTGACAACACTTCCTCAACCACCTAGATTCCCTTCTTTGGATTCACTTCCAGATCACTTACCTTCCACATAACGCCAAAAAAACAACACCCAACTTTAACTCCCACCACTCAAGTCATACCTCCGGTAACCCCCGCTAGCCCACCAAATCCCCCTATCCACACTCCTTACATACCACAATACACTCAGACATCACAAAACCCGCCTATTACAACAAATATAACTACCCTTCCTCGTGACAGAGTCATTTTCACAACTAACCAACACATACTTGTGGCACATGCTGCCACCTATGATCGGCATGTTCCCCATGTATATTTCATTTCTGAACCTACCTTTACAGCACCTGCCACGGTTAGGGTGCCTTATGAGATTGACCAATACACCGAGATGGAGAGATAAGTCAGGCGTAAGGAAGAAGAGTCAGTATCTAAGCAGTCGCAAATGTTGTGATGGCAAATGAAGAGTCTCCAAGTTTCCCGGGGAAGTGAAAGTTTGGAATACACGGATCGGTGTATTTATCCAGATGTGGATATGCCAGCAGGATACAAACCCCCAAAGTTTGACATCTTCGATGGGATAGGGACCCTCCCGCACATTTGAGGGCATATTGTGACAAGTTAGTAGGAGTGCGGAGGAACGGGAAGCTAAGGATGAAGTTATTTATAAGAAGTTTAATGGGAGAAACACTTACCTGGTACACCCGACAGGATCTGCGAAATTGGAGAACCTGGCAAGACATGGAGGAGACTCCATGAATCATTTTTGATTCAATACATAGATCACTCCCGATCGGTTTGCACATGTGAACCTACAGAAAAAACCATCTGAGTCATTGAAAGAATATGAATGATGTTGGAGGTCAGAGGCCGCCAGGGCGGAACCTCCGCTAGATGATAGTGAACTAACCAAGTATTTCATCAGAGCCTGGTAGGGAATATACTTTGAAATGATGATGGGAATGATGGGTCAAAAGTTCCCCGAGCTGGTCAAGATGGGAGATTTCTTAGAAGAGGTCATAAAATCTGGTAAAAGTGCAATCCATGGCAGCACTGCAAGCGGCTAGCAAGGTCATCCAGTCAAGGTCAATCGGTAGCAGAAAGAAGAAGAAAGAGGAGGTCTTAGTAGTCGTATCTTACTACCAACCCAACCCACCTCACGGAAGCACCTCTTTTTTCCCAAACAACTACTCACCACCACCCACTTACGCTCCAGTCTATAATACCTAGCAATATTACCACCCTCAACCACAATACAACCCTACTTGAGCCAACAACAACCAAAACCCACAACGTCCATATGCTCTTGTCTAAACCACTACTCATCATAACCGACCATGTGCCATGATCAGGAATCCTTCCCTCGATTGGGTGTATCATTCCTACTCTTCTTCACGTTACGAACAATTGGGCCAGAGGCTCAGCAATCGGGGTATAAATTCTAAGATCTTATCTTCAAAGTTGGAATGAGGGTATGGCGCACCCTATGGACATACCAGCAAAAGGGAAGGGCCAAAATGATAAACTCTGTCGCAACCCATGATATGACTAGGTCTGGTAGTTGCTACACCCCTAAAGATGTAAATTGAGGAAATCCAGTAAGAGAACAAATTTCGAGGAACATAAGGGTGAAAGATTTTGATGGTTCACAAAAGTATGTTATTGGAGAAGTTTATCTAGCTTTACAAATAGGGCCGGTCGATTTTCTAGTGTTATTCCAAGTGATGGACATCTCCTCTTCCTACAACTTGTTACTGGGCAGGCCCTGGATACATATGGCAGGGTTCGTACTGTCTACTTTGTACCAATGCATAAAATTCGAGTGGGGATGCCAAGAGATCGTGATTCATGGCGAGTGGGGCCACTCCGCCTATTTGGAGTTGCCTTCCACACTGTGGAAATCATACAGACTACTGAGATAGAGAAGACTGAACAAAATTTGGGAATGCAGTCACCGTATAGATCCAAGATGCCTACGAGAGATATGATGAAATATGGATACAGGCCAGGAACAGGGTTAGGAGCCAAGTCAGATGGAATCACAAAGCTAATTGAGCATAATGGGCAGAAAGGAAGGTCTGGCATAGGATATCAGCCTCCGGAAAGGAAAGCTCGCACCATTAACTTCGGGAAAAAGGTCTTTGTGCCAGAGCAAGTTGCAAGTCCGAGATAGAGTTTAGTACTCAAAGATGATATCATCGACGGGATGGGAAACCTGTTCGTGAATATGATTGAAGAATGCTGCAAAGAAACTGACATCAAGACACTGACTATCAAGGATGCCGAACCAGGGGAAGAACTATAGAATTGGACCGCCAGTCCATGTTTGATTCGCCAGGAGTCTTGGTAGTATGGAACTGTAAAAACATTTCTTTTGAAAAGAGCACGGTCAATTGAGGCTTGTACTATGTTTGTACCTTTTTTCATTTGCTTCCTGTGAACGCTTAAGACATTCCCTTTTTTTATTAAATAAAAAGAATCATTTTCCTAAATATTGCAACTTTGTATTACTGCTTTACTTATACTTAGCTTTTCTTTTCAGTAATCAAACCGATAAACAATCGTGTTCCACGATTATGACATGTAGTGAAACCGTTGAGCGCAATGACCTGGACTACGAGAAATATGATAAGAGTATGATGCCATACAATCTCCCATAGAAGATTGAATAGCTGGAGAGTCGGAAAAAGCCTAAACCTCGAAGAAACGGAAGTGGTCAATCTTGTAAGCAAAGAAGATGTAAAGGAAACCAGAATCAACATTCAGCTAGAAGCCGAGCACAAGGAAAAAATGATTGATCTCCTCTGAAAGTACGTAGAAGTGTTCGCATGGTCCTATTATGACATGCCAGGATTAAGCACTAACATTGTCTAGCATCGACTGCCCACTGACCCTACCAGACTGCCGGCTAAGTAGAAGCCCAGAAATTTCAAACCTGATTTAAGTCTGAGGATAAAGGAAGAAGTGACCAAAACGATTGAAGCAAATATAGTAAGGGTCACCAACTATCCAAGCTGGTTGGCAAACATCGTCCTAGTGCCCAAGAAGGACGGAAATATCATAATATGTGGGGACTACCAAGATCTCAACAAAGCTATTCCAAAAGACGATTTCCCCTGCCAAATATCCATATCCTTATCGACAATTGAGCGAAGCATGAAATGCAATCATTTGTGGATTGTTTCGCTGGATACCATCAAATTTTAATGCACGAGGAAGACGCAGAGAAGACAAATTTCACCACGCCTTGGGAGTTTACTGTTATAGATTTATGCCATTTGGTCTCAAGAACACCAGTGCCACCAACATGAGGGCCATGATGACCCTATTTCACGACATGATTCATAAGATGATTGAAGTGTATGTGGACGACGTCATCATAAAATCGCGAAAGCGTTTCGAGCACTTGGACGACTTGAGGAAATTTTTCGAACGCCTGCAAAGGTACAATTTGAAGTTGAACCCAGCAAAGTGTTCGTTCAGAGTCCCTGCTAGGAAGCTATTGAGTTTTATTGTAAGCAGGAAGGGGATAGAACTGGCTACATCAAAAATTAAGTCCATCCAGGAGTTACTGCCACCAAAGAGCAAGAAAGATGTCATGAATTTCCTGGGAAGGTTGAATTACATGGATTATTTCATAGCCCAGTCCACTATAATCTGTGAACCCATTTTTATGATGCTAAAGAAGTATGTTGCCATGAAATGGACGGCGGAGTGCCAGAAAGCCTTCGACAGAATCAAAGAGTATCTTTCAAACCCTCTAGTGCTGGTTCCCCCCTAACAAGGGAAACTATTGTTGCTCTATTTGTTAGTCTTGGACAATGCTTTCAGCTGTGTGTTGGGGCAGCATGAAGAAACTGGGAGAAAGGAGCATGCCATATACTACTTAAGCAAGAAGTTCACATAATGCGAGGCCAAGTATAGCTTGATAGAACGCACTTACTATGCTCTGACTTGGATTGCTCAGAACTAAGGCATTACATATCAGCATACACTACGCATCTGATATCTCGGCTCGACCCTCTCAAGTACATTTGTCAGAATGCAATGTTTACTGGAAGCTAGCTAAATGGCAAATTCTCCTCAGTGAATTTGACATTATGTACATAACTCAGAAGGCAAGCAAAGGACAAGCTTAGCCGACTACCTCGCCGAGATTCCAGTGGATGGAGATTATGAACCGCTTACCACATATTTCCCCGATAAAGAAGTACTATTTGCTGGGGAGGATAGTGTCTAATCATACCCTGGGTGGAGAATGTTTTTCTATGAAGCAGCAATTTTCAAAGGAGTCATAATTGGGGCAATCCTAATTTCAGAATCTGGACAACACTACCCATCATCGTCAAAGAAAAGATTCCAGTGTACCAATAATATAGCTGAATACGAAGCGTGCATCCTTAAAACTAGAATGGCAGTCGACATGAACATCAAAGAACTTTTGGTCATAGGAGATTCCAATTTGCTGATACACTAAGTCCAAGGAGAATGTTCCACCTAGAATGTCAAGATACTGTCATATCGGCACATCGTGAAGGAGCTGTGCAAGAAGTTCACAAATATTGAGTTCAAGCACATCCCTGGGATTCAGAACGAGTTCGTTGACGCCCTTGCAACCCTATGATCTATGATTCAACATCTAGACAAGAACTACACCGACCCTATCGAGGTAGAGATAAAGGATCAACATACCTATAACTTCTATTTAAATGAAGAATCAGATTGTAAAGCATGGTATCACGACATCAAGAAATTCCTTGCAACCCAGGAGTACTCATAGAATACTACTAATGGTCAAAAGTGAGCCCTCAGGAGGTTGGCAAAACCACATTTTCCTCAACAGGGAAGTCTTGTACAGAAAGACCCCAGACTTAGGTTTGTTGAGATGTGTAGACGTCGTTAAAGCAACCAGACTATTAGAAGATATACATGCAGGGACGTACGGACCCCATATGAACGAGTTTACATTAGCCAAGAAAAGTTTGAGGGCTAGATATTTTTGGATGACTATGGAAAGCGATAGTATCCGCTACATGCAGAAGTGTCACCAGTGCCAGATTCATGGAGATTTCATCCGGGTTCCACCAAATGAGTTAAACGTAATGGGTTCACCCTGGTCATTCACCGCTTAGGGCATGGGCATGATTGGACCAATAGAGCCTGCAACATCAAATGAACATTATTTCATCTTGGTGGCAATCGACTATTTCACCAAATGGGTTGCGTCATCTACTTACAAGGTCGTCACAAAGAAGGTATTCGTGGATTTTGTCCGAAATAACATCGTCTACAAATTTAGGATATCAGAGTGTATTATCACTGACAATGCTGCTAACCTTAACAGCGACCTTATGAGAGAAATTTGCAAGAAGTTCAGAATCGTCCACCACAATTCCACAACCTACAAACCACAACTAAATGGGGAAGTCAAGGTAGCCAACAAGAATATCAAGAGGATTCTGTGAAAGATAGTGGACAATCACACACAATGGCACGAGAAGCTAACTTTTGCTTTACTCGGTTATCGGACCACCATGAGAATATCCACTGGGGAAACGCCAT
The DNA here is from genome assembly GCA_000715115.1 of Nicotiana otophora. NCBI lineage: Eukaryota > Viridiplantae > Streptophyta > Magnoliopsida > Solanales > Solanaceae > Nicotiana > Nicotiana otophora. The sequence goes on from AWOL01S0052954.1 coordinate 284,071, forward strand.
ACATGTTGGTATATGGCACTGAAGCGGTGATACCCGTAGAGGTCAAGATACCATGCTTAAGAGTCATTCAAGAGGCAAATTGGAAGATGCACAGTGGATATAGATTAGGCAAGAACAATTCACGCTCATTGACGAGAGAAGAATGGATGTAGTATGTCATGGCCAGCTATTTCAGAACAGGATGGCTAGTACATTTAACAAAAGAATGAGCCTTGCCAATTGGCACTGGGGCAATTGGTTCTAAAGACAATCTTTCCTCATCAAGAAGAAGCCAAAGAAAAGTTTGCACCAAACTGGCAAGGTCCTTACGTGGTTCACTGAGCACTGTCGGGTGGAGCTCTAATCTTGGAAGAAATGGATGGAGGTGTCAATACAAATCCTATCAACTCAGATGCAATCAAGAGGTACTATGTCTGAAAACAATTAGAGTTAGGGTTTTTGATGTAACAAAACTATGTTCAACCTGACTTCCCACGGAGGGATATGTAGACAACCTAAGTAAGGTTCCATCCCCCCCCCTTTCTCTTATAATAGAAAAACCAAATATCACTTTTGTATGTTGTTCAGGAACTACGTCGACCCTCAGAAAGGAATACATAGGCAATCCTCATCGGATTCAGTCATCTTTTATAATTGAATTACGTTTGTCCTGATTACATTTGGATACGTAGGCTATTTGAGTTAGACTCGGCCATTTTCATTCTTAATCTCATCATTTTGCATATGTTGTAATCGAACTACACTTCGACCAGATTTCTTTTAGATACTTAGGATGTCTGAGTCAGGCTCGGTCATTTTCATCATATTTTATCATCATCCATCGAACTACGTGTAGACCTGATTCCATTTCAAATACGTAGGCAACCTGAAAGGGTTCAGTTATAACCTTAGGAAAGCCTTTGTAATACAGTAGATCAATACTAGGATGCAGTCGCAACAACAAGTAGTCGTGTTATCAGAGGCGTCACGGAAGATCAACACTATGGTCGACACAAACAAATTCCCCCTCCTACTAAGAAAATTTCTTTGAGTGTAGGGTCAACAGAGAATAAGGAAGAACTAGGACCACACTGGAAAAAATGACAGATACGCCACTAGCCTAAAATTATCCCTATTTCTCCTTTACTTGAATGTTTCTGGTACAACTAGAGCTAACTTTTGAATCATTTGTAGGTACCTCAAAATCAGACAGCTGATACATAAATTTATACATAGCGAATCGCTTGCTCAGTCCATCGGAGCATATTGTACATAACGAGCCATCAACTTCGCTAATTGAGCCATCGACTTCACCAAATAAAGTCCTATATATAGCAAACTGTCAGCTCAATCGATCGGAGCGCACTGTACAAATCGAACGTCAGCTTCGCCAACCATATCCTTGTATATAGAAAACTGCAAACTTCGCCAACAAAGAAATTCGCATCACCGCTCAGTCATCATGGACCCCGGAATAGACAATTGCAAACCTCTTCATCAACATTCTGCTAAACGATGTACGCAACCTAGCTTCGCAGTCAAGAGTATCTCATGGGTATACTTTTATTTCATTTGTTATTACTTTGAATGTTTTAACATTTTGTTCATGAAGCTTTAGGCATGATTACGGTTTTAATCAATCACTCTCGAGTGGATAATACTTTACATTTAAGTGTAAATCTCTCCCAACAAGCAGAGGCGAACTTTATAAATCAAGCTCTCCCGATAAGCGGAGACATGTCTCAGTGTAAAGCTCTCCTCGGAGACACACTTTACCAATCAAACTCTCCCAACAAGCGGAGACAATTTTCAAATGCTCCGACAGTTGTGGAATTACTTTACATTACTAATTTGTAATGCAAATTCATGCAAGGTCAACAAATAAACCATGAATTCATTCTTTCTGTCTTCCCCAACCGCGAATCTCGCCGATTTCATTCCCGTTTCATCACATAAATTCGAAATCCCCAAAGCTTAACCCTAGACTCAAAGACGAAAGTTCAAATCACCTTGGTTCTGCTATGTTCTTTCAAATCGGAGCTTGAAATTACCTTTTGCATCCCGAAGTCCGTTAATCCTGCTGCAAATTCCCTTTTTCAATCATAAAATTCAAACATCTAAATCCTGAAACCCTAGCCCAAAGACGCAATATCAAATCTCCGATTTTCCTTCGTGTTTTGTCAAATCGGAGCATACATGGATTTCCTTCTCAAAGGTCATCATGAGGATTCGATGTCCAGAGGTAAAACTCAATGACCTCTCGACAATAGAGTTTAACTGATGGTCGTCTGACTTCAACGATCAATCTCCCTTCTCAGGTAAAATTCTTCATTGTTTTTCCCTTTGTTCTCTTTCAATTTTACTCAACCGTGCTCACATCATCTGGTAGTCGTTACCTTCCACTATCTGATTTGAATTTTTTGAAACCTTAGAGCCTTAAATAGCACTATAAATAGGTCTTTAATGTTCTCACCTAACATCACGAATCAACCACCTAACACTGAAGAGAAACACACACATAAACACTAAGAAGTTTAGGATTCCAACCCTTAGGTTTTCTTACTGTTTTCTCTTCTTTTGCTGAGTACTATCGCTGGTCTAAAATTGAGGTTTCTATGATCTTAAGCAACTGAAAAGAGCTCTCATTTGGTCTGCTTCTCTAAAAAAATGGTCTGCACATCTCTCATTCTTCTTTTTTGTTCATCTCTTTTGAATGCTGCAAATATATTAGATATATTCTGAGTATTACAGTGGTTTTATGGTGTTTAATATGTCAATGATTATGTTCTGTCAGCTTAATATATGCTTGATTAGTTGTCTTGCTTTAAGTCTTTAATCAATGACTGATTAAACAATTAATTGATTCTTGCTGATTTTTGTTCCTGAGTTTCCAATTGTCCACATGTTTAAGTTATTATATGTTCATGTTCACATGAACCTCATAGCTTTTATTGGCATATAGTAACCTTTATCCTTATCTTTTGCATCTCTGTAGTTTTTGTGAGTTTTTGAAGTTAAACTTATTATCTGATAACCATGACTAGGATGAATCTGATGGTGTTAAGTTTAAATCCTTTATCCTTTAACCTTAAACAGGAACTCAAAGTGTTTATATGCTTTCTTTTCTACTTATGTCTGTTAGACTATTTCTGAGTTGTCTCTATGGTCTTTCATTTTGTTTAGTTGCTTGTTGTTTCCGTTGACCTAATCTTGTTTCAACTAAACCTCTCCTCTCTTCTCCCAATAATCATATTGTACACATCTGTTAAGGCTAAGTTACCTTTCCTCATAATATGATCATGATCCTATTTCTTTTCTTTGTAATAAAGACTGACCTTAACTGTTTTCTTGATTAGTCAACACCCTCAGCTACATGCTTACTTGGTATCATATCTCATATCTCTTATCTTTAGGGTTATCATTTATCTTTGAAAAGCTGGCATGCATTATATCTTTTAAGATTTCCATCCCTTAACAGGACCTAGTTACTCTCCTATAACTAAGTGATAACTTGTAAAAATGGAAGAATGATCATCTTTGTATTCATGTACTAACCTAGACTTAAGTTTGAGTTAAACCTGTCCTGATGCAATGTCTTTCCCTTATCTGTAACTTTTGCTTAATCTAATCCTATAAAATGTGTAAAGTTTCCCATGTATACATAGGACCATTACTGATAACTTTAAAACTAAATCCAATCCCTATGTCTCATAAAGATCCTTGCTGATACTATCTAAATTTGATGATTTGTTTGAAGCTAATACTATTAGGAGTATGATTCTATAGAAATCCTTAGGGATTCCACGTTTTAGTCTGTAAATTTGTGGATCTATTGAGAAAGATGATCATGTCCTAGATATGTTTGAAACCTTTGTATATGTTGAGCTATTGTTGCATAGATTCACTTTTCCTTGAAATATTACTCTGCTCCAAATTTAGACTTTTGAAATATGATTATGATGCTTCTGCCCCCAGCTATATGTGTGTAAAGTTAGATCTTTAGATTCATCTGATATATGTTTGTTTGGTATCCAATATAAACTATATGTTCTTAAATTAGGAAGGAAAGTATATATTTTATGGTAGGTAATGCTATAGCATTAAATTTACATTGAAAGGGCCTCATTGGCATTTAAACCCGTAAAGAAAAATATGTTGTTAGTGTTTAAGGGTATTTGGGAGTGGAGTTCGACTCTAGGTTGGGCTACCCTCCTCGGCATAAGCATTGCCCTGGGCCTTGAGTCCCTTGGGAACCTTGAATTGTCGGGGGATCCAAAGGGAGCATCGACCTTGAGTGGAGTTTTCTCCTTAACCCTTAATTCATTGACGCATTTAGTTCTTTGGGGCTTTAATGTCTAATTACAATGAAAGGTTTTCAATGTAAATTATTTACTAAGTAGAACCACCACATTAATATAATTTCTCACAGTATTGATTAGTTTCTTGTTTCGATTGTTAGTTTAATGTACATGTCATAAATATTTTGAATATGTTGAGAATGTGGAATATACTTCTAATGACCTTCTTTTATTCTTTTGGGCATTTATGCAATTGGGCCTGCTAAGTTCCTAAGGAACTCAGGCCCAAACCAGCCTCACTGCATTTCCAGAAGAGTCCAGTCAGCTCTAGCCGCGCTCCTCAATTGCTGGGCCTATCTTATTGAGGCCCAATCATCAGAGTCCAGTCCTCTCTCCCTTACTGCTTTCATTATTTTTTGCTTACTGCCTTTGTTGCCTTATCGTATTCCATTCTCATGTATTTAACACTCATATATTAAATTATGTGTTTTATCTTCGTACTTTATCATATGAAACATAGGTAAACTCTAACGAATATAGGACTTAAGAGAAATTAGTTGGTAATTAATCTTCACCCCTGTCAATTATAATTTGCTCTTCTTGTATACTCACCTTTCTTAAAGATTTTTTGAAGCTCAAGCCCATAATCAAACAACAACCCATTTTCAAAGAGAAATTAGAAAAGAATTACTAGTTTTTGCTAACAAGGAATGAAACCAGATTTTTCATGAAAAGCAGTAACAAAACAATCACCCAAATGAATTTTCAAAGACTTGCCTTCTTAAGAATTTTTAGAAACAATCGAGGTCCATTTAGAATCGCTTTTTCTTGTATCCAGAACTATCACGACCCATAACGTAGCATGTCATCATGGCATCTAACGTGGTACTAATACCTACTGCGGCGCATAGCCCGATCCCATCATGAGTCAATAGTACCCGATGCGGCATGCAACCCGATACCTTCAATATCACTCACAAACAGGCCCTCGGCCTCACTCAGTCATCAGTCTTTGCAGTCTCTCAGGCTCACAACACTCATGCTAATCAGCCCAAAATAATAATACATGATGTGACAATAAATGATAATAGAGACCAAGATATGATATGCAATAATGAATGCAACTGAGTACATAACTGCAAATTAAGCAAATAACTCAACAACAAAAGAACGGCCGTTGTGGATCTCAATAGCACCAGCAGATAGCCTAAACATGATTTCTAACATAAATCACAACTCAAATTCTCTAACACATAGAGTACAGTAATAATATTTAGATAATATGACTACACAGTTCCACGGAATAGACTGAGTCACAATTTCTACGGTGTACACCCACACGCCCGTCACCTAGCATGTGCATCACCTCAACAACGATCACACAACACGCAATTCAGGGATTCATACCCTCGGAACCATGCTTAGAAGTGTTACTTACCTCAAGCAATGCAAATCTCTACTCGAATAAGCCCTTTCCTTGCGAATCGGTCTCTGAACTCCTCAAATCTAGCCACAAACAAGTCGATACAATCAACTCAAGCTATAGGAATCAATTCCATATGAAAAAGCTAAGTTCTTTAACAAAAGTCAAAAATTCAACCCCAGACCCACGTCTCGAAATCCTACAAAATTAACAAAATCCGGAAACCCATTCAACCACGAGTCCACCCGTACCAAAATTACTGAATTCTGATCACATCTGGACCTTCAAATCCTCAAATTAAAGCCTATGAAGTTTTCTACACTTTTTCCCTAATTTTCCAACCAAAAATACTAATTAAATTATTAAATCAATGATATATTCACATATATTAACCAAATATGAGTTAGAATCACTTACCCCAATCAATCCCTTGAAAATTCCTCCAAGAATCGCCTCAATCTGAGCTCCCAAAGTCCAATTATGAAAATTTACTCTAACCCTCATTTTTTAAAACATATATTCTGCCCAAGTGTTTCTTCTTCGCGATCACGGAAAATGCTTTGTGATTGCAAAGCACAAACTTCAAGCTGCCAAAATTAACCATAAGTGAACGCAGAAACACAAGCGCAAACACGATGCACAAGGACTCAACTCTACGCGATCACAATCCTCCTCACGCGATCGCGTTGAACAAATGCATGGCTTCCAGCCACCCCTCCTTCCTCTTAGCGAACGCGGTACAACCCTCGCGTTAGCTTAGTACCACTGACCATAGCTCCGCGATCGCAGACCTAAACTCACGACTGCGTAGAACAAATTCCACAGTCACCCAAACAACCCTTCGCGATCGCTTATAAGGAAACCAGCAGCATAGGCTGTGCACTTCGACAATTCTTCTAAGTTTCAAAAATGCGCCGAACATGATCTGAATCACCCTCGAGGCCCCCGGGACCTCAACCAAACATGTCAATAAGTCCTAAAACATCATAAGAACTCGCTAGAAGCGTCAAATCACATTAAACAACACTAAAACCACGAATCACTCATCGATTTAAGCCTAATGAACTTATAGACTTCTGACTTTCAAAACTAATGCTGAAACATACCAAACCAACTCCGATAAATATCAAATTTTGCACACAAGTCATAATTGACACAACAGACCTATTCCAAATTCCATAACCAAAATCCAAGCTCGGTAACCACAAAGCCAACGCTCGGTCAAACTCCTCAACTCACCAAACTTCTAATTTTCCAACTTTCGCCACTTCAAGCCAAAATCACATACGTACCTCCACATCAATATTCGTACACACTCTTAAGTCCAAAATCACCATACAGAGCTATCGAAACCATCAAAACTCCATTCCGGAGCCATTTACACATAAGTCAACATCCAGTCAACTCTTTTAACTTAGGCTTTCAACCTTGGGACTAAGTGTCCCAATTCTTTCCGAAATATCCCCGGAACCAAACCAACTACCCTGACCAATCACATAACAATAATTAAGCACAAAATAAGTATTAAATAGGGGAACGAGGATACAATACTCAAAATGACCGACCGGATCGTTACAGATCTATATGAGAGGTTTTATAAAGTAGATGACTCAGGAACATTCAATTTGCACAAAGAAATAGCTACTTTGACCCAAGGTACTTCCTTTGTATCTGCATATTACTCTAAATTGAAGGATATGTGGGAAGAATTTGAGGCACTAATACCAGTTCCTGAATGTGTCTGCCCAAGATCTAGAGATTTTGTGGTGTATCTGTAAAAATATAAGTTGTATCAATTTCTCATGGGCCTTAATGAGTCATACTCGCAAGCAAGAAGTCAGATTCTCATAAGAAGCCCGCTTCCAACTATCAACCAAGCATATTCACTGATCATAAGTGATGAAAGTCAAAAGGCAGTAGCAGCCACCTCTGGGATATTAGGTGCAAATCCACTAATCACTACAGTAAACTATGATCTCGCAATATACACAAGAAATATGGGAAATCAGAGATATAAGAAGATATATAATATTCAGTGTGAATTATGTAAACTCAAATATCATAGCAGGGAAAACTGTTTCAAGATAGTTGGCTATCCTTTCCGATTTCAAGTTCAAAAAGAAAGGAAATGTTGGAGCAGGAGGATCAGCAACCTATAATGTTCTTGCAGAAAGAACAAATCATCAGCCTACTATGAACTCGATGGGAACATATCAACAAGAACAAGCACAGATTCCTAATACTTATCAGAACTTGGGACATGATGAAAAGCTTTCATAAAACATCAATATGAACAAATATTTCATATTCTCAACAAAACTAACATTAGAAGCAGCAGCAATACCTCTGCAGCCAATATAGCAGGTATGCGTACTGCTTTGTTGGTTTCCAACTGTCCTAAAGAGTGGATCATTGATATAGGTACAACCAATCATATGGCGTCTGATATTGCAATGCTAAATCAAATTTAATTGTTAAGAACATTAATCCTAAGAGGGTGTGTCTACCCAATGGTGAAGTGTCTCATGTTACTCACACTAGATCTAGCTCAATTTCAGATAGGAGTACACTTCAAAATGTCTTTCATCTACCTCAGTTTAGGTTTAATCTAATGTCTATTTCAAAGATGACTAAAGAGTTAGAATGTGTATCCACCTTCTGCCCTAATTTTTGTGTGTTTCAGGATCTCTTCAATGGAAGGTGATGCACCCTATTGTTTACTAGTCAAAACAAAATTCAACTTGTGCTTTCTCTATTATTGAAAGTCGCCACCTAATATTTAAAGGTACTAGGGTACCTATTACTAAGTCATATTCATTAGAAGTCTACTAACCGGTGAGATTATGGGTAAGGGTTCTTGTTCTTTTAAGGGGAAGGTGTTAGGCACCCCTTAACATCTACCCGAGGCTGCTCCATGGGACTTAGACTAATTTTAAGGGATCAATTATTTATACTATGCCTCAATTAGTGTTAAATACTACGGATTACTGTATACCTAAGGAAGAGTATAATAAACGAACGTGAGACCTTTAAGGGATGTGAAATTATAAAGGAGTCTAAGGATATGTTGGTGATTATAATTGAAAGAGTTTTGAAATATATATGTAAGTGGTTTATATTTATAAAGCTTGTGAAGGGAGGTTAAGTTATGAAAATACTTGGTTTAGAGAATGGGTGTTAATGTTAACTCTAAGAGATCTTCGTAAAACAATGAGCCTAAGATATACCTTAATTTCTGAAATCTTAAGTATTTGACTTGAGAAATGGTTTTGGAATTCTTGCTGGGCAGCAGTACTTTGATCTTTTGAAAGAGTCGATTTTTAGAAAGCTAGCCTTGCAATTCGGACCCGATTCTTCTTTGAAAAATGAGTGCTGTTATTTTTACTCAGTTATGGGCTTCAAAATTTTGTTAAGAAAAGTAGGTGAGTGAAAAAAAATAATATGGTGTAAACAAATGTAATTAGAGAAATGGGAATTAATTACTAACTATTTCCTTTAATACTATGTTATTTAGGGTTTGCCTAAGTTTTATATGACATTAAAACATAAAATAAAGTACGTGATCTAATATATGAGTGTTATATATATGTAAGGCAAAATAATAATAAGGCATAACAAAATGCGACAAGGCAGTGAACTAACTAGCGAAGCAGTAGACAAATAATAAAGGATTTGAGGAAAAGAGCATTGGACTTTGGAAATTGGGCCTCAAGAAGGCAGGCCCAACAGTGAAGATGCGGCTACAACTGATTTAGACTCTCGAAAAATGCAACAAGGCTGGGATTGGGCCTGAATTCCTTAGGGACTCAATAGGCCCAAATAGATGTACATATCCAAAAGAGAAAGAAAGTCATTAGATACATGCTCTATATATTCAACTTATTCAATCATGTACGAAATATATAAACAAACGACTGATAAGTTGGTATTTTACCCACTTATCTCTTCTTAATACTTAGGCTTTTGTATGATTTTGTTGAGAAACTAAGGCATTTATTGAGGTTTATTAGCATATTTTAGGTATCAAGTAATTTAGAAGTGATGCTGAAGAAACCAAGTAAAAACGAGTCAAAAAGAAGCTAAAATGGACAAAGGAGATCTGCTTAGTGAATTACCCTTCGCGAACGCGAAGGGTTAGATACGAACACGAAGTATCAGGACAACAAGCCTTCTCGAACGCGAGATGCTGCACACGAACGCGAAGAAGGAGGAAGCCAGCCTTCGCGAACATGAAGGTATAATCGCAAACGCGATGAAGCAAGAGACAAACCTTCGCGAATGCGAAGGAGATATCGCGAACGCAAAAGAAGTAGAAACCAAACCTTCGCAAACGCGAAGTGTTGTTCGCGAACGCGAAGAAGAAACTGGGCGAAAAAACTGAGCAGTTCTGGAATTTCATGATTTCGACTCCAAACCATTTTAATACATGACCTAGCTCATTTATCGGAATCATATCATATCTTGGAGGATCTTTGGCTTATTTTCAGCCCATATACTAGAGAGAACAAGTTTTGGGAGCTAGGGTTCTTGCACACACACTTGGGTCTTGAAGATTTGAAGCTTTTGGTTGAGGATTTCTTACCCCTTTATGCTCATTTCTTCATTGTCTTGCTTTGTATTGTATATCTAAGTGTGTAGTATTTATTTCCGACACTTGAATCTTGTTTATGGAAATATTCATATTTAAAGTGTGGATTAAATACCTTGTTGTACTTATGTATTGAACGATTTTTATTTATTATGAAGTGAGTTGTTGTTTCTTTAATTATTCTTGTTCTTGAATGTTTCCAAAAGGATTAGCTAACCCTAAGAATCGCCCATTTCCTTCGGATTAATTTTGGGAAAAATAGTTCTGGTTGGGAAAGATTAATTAACAAGAACTTGAGGCATTAACCTTCACTTTATAGATTCTACCTAGGGATAGGAATGATCTACTTGTAGCCATATTCGGATGTGCTTAATCTCTTAATTGTATTAGGGATAATTCAATTAGGAAGTCTTGTTAGTCTTCGAGAGAAGCTAATTTAGAATTATTATCCGAGGCTAATAAATAATAAACTCATTCATATTTATAAAATTGTGAAATATATTGGATCGTTACTTGAGTGTAAATCTCGATGCACCCATGCTTGTAGCCATTGATCATTTTACTTGCTTTCTAGGTTAGTTTATGTTTTCGCATTTAGCTATAATATTTTCTCAACAACCATTCTAAGTGTTTGGCATTGTATAATAAGTGATAATTCTCTTATATTCCTAATCGCCTATATATTGTTCTCTGTGGGATTCGACCCCGACTCATAGTTGGGTAAATTATATTGCATGTGACCGTGTCCATACACTTTTTAGTAGTGGATTTGGATGTCATCAACGACTGGAACAAAATATATTAAAATATCAACACTCTAACACTATGAGAAATTATACTAATGTGTTGTTATACACGACAAATAATTTACATTGAAAACCTTTCATTGTTATTAAACACTAAACCCCTAAAAACCAAAAGTGTCAATGAATCAAAGGTCAATGCCCCCTTTTAATCCTTCGACACTTCTAAGTTCTCAAGGGACTCAAGGCCCAGGGCAATGCTTGTGCGGAGAGTAGCCCAACCTAGAGTCAAACTCCACTCCCAAATACCCCTAACCACTAACGAATTATTTTTCCCTATGGGTTTAAGTGCCAATGAGGCCCTTTCAATGTAAACTAAATGTTATAATATCCCCTGCCACAGAAGTATACTCTCCTTTCAAACAGAATAACATAAGGGTACACAAAGCATTCTACATTTTTAACACCAGATGAACAGTCCGCATGTCAGGTAAATCTAAAGGTCATACTTCGAGCACATATAGAGGAGAGGCAGAAACATTATAACATACTGTCAAGGTCTAAATATTGGGGGAAAACACATTCAAAGGGAAGGTAAAGAACACAGAGTTCAGATATGCAACAACACAAGAAATGCATAATGCTCTTGCCCTGGCAGACTAATCATGAGTTGATTAACTTAAGTATTGCTATTAGCACATGCATAGATTGACCACATTGCTTAGGATTCTCAAAGCACCAACAAGGATTTAAACAAAACAATCACACCAAAAAACCTTTTAAGTATTATCAGAAGTATTAGATCATGATCTAGGTTCGTAGTAAGACTACATGTTATAGATTCAACATGGAATTCCTAAGGTGCTCAACACAATCACATTCAATAACAATATTAACCTCAAACAAACTATTACGTTCAGGAAGTATCAATAAGGAACTTTTCATAATGTTTAAAGATCGGATCCAGTTCAAATTAGCAGTAAGGAGGGGACTCAATACAGTTCAAAACAAAACATGGGATGAGGAAGCCAAACAGGGATACATGCAATATTCAATCAGTTATACACAGACACTTCAAGTGGGGTTGTGATCTTATACATACAGGGGATCTTTACATATTATAGAATCAAGTTAGCAATGAGAGAGAGAGAGAGAGAGAGAGAGAGAGTTATAGACAAGGGAAGTGTTATACCAAAACAAGTTTAACTCAGGTGTATAGCTTAAATTAGTATCTAGATATGAAGTAATCATACTCAGCTTTAAAAATTATCATCTTTGGCTATAACAAGAATGACTAGGTCCTACTTTATAAGAAATACCTTAATGATAACTAATTGTAAGCTTTACAAAGTCAGTAGTAGCATAAAAGAGATTAAAGACAAGAAAGTACTACACCAAATCGGTTTTGACTTAAACATGCTGCTGAGGGTTACACCTAAACATGAGACAACTAAGTTCAGCTTAACAGCAACTACAAGTTAACTATAACAAACATGATTATGACTTACTTTTATGAAAAGGGGATAACTTAATATTTAAAAGAATGTATACAACAGAGTGATTGGTATTCATGAAAGTTCACCTCAACAAGACTGTCTCATATAGATGCAACAAACAACTAGATATGGACATCAGAATGTCATAGTGTTACTCAGGGACTGCTCGTAAAGTTAACAGTCACAGATATAGGGAAGGAGAAGAATACTTCAACATTTAAACTTTCCATGCTTCAATTAAATGATGAAAGACACAAGCTTATGAACTTTTCAGATTCATCTCAGTTATGATTATCAAACAATAAACTCGACCACAAGACAAATAGAATGCAGGAAAACAATATGTAGAGGTAAGGATCACATCAGAATCATCAATGAAAGACTATGAAGTTTAGGTAAACATAAGCAGCCATTCCAGGCACATTATAACTTAATCATACCGATTATTTAGACTCAGAAATGAAAATCATCAGGAGTAACATAATAGCTGGATCAACATTAATTAAAGACTTAGAGGCATGACAAGTGATCATAAATAGACAACATCTTATCATAAACTGAAAATAGCATTTCTATACTAGTTATAAGCATCATAAACGACTATAGTTCACAGAAGACAACAAACGTATTCATAATGTTCAAATAAAATGATCAGAAGAGAGAAGTTAGAGATGTACTGACCTTTTCAAGGGTAGCAGACCAAACATGGATTTCTCTTAGTTGCTTAAGACCCCAAATCTTCAAGCTCCAAGCAGTGAAAGTAATCAGAAATGAGAAAAAGGTAAATCCTAATAAACCCTAGGTTTTGGAATCTTAGAATTGCACTTAGATGATTGTTCTTTCTTCTAGTTGGCGATTCTAGGTTGTGGAAGATGATGTTAGGTTGTGAACATTAAAGACCATTTTTATAGTGCAATTAAGGCTCTAGGGTTCCAACGGATTCAAATTCATGAGTCAAAAGTGACAAAAGATTGATGATGATAGCAAATTTGAGTGAAACATCTGAGAGACATCGAGGAAAACAGGGTCGAGTTTACCTGAGCATCGAATGTTAAAGCTTTGGACCAGTGGGTAAACCCTAATATCCAGAAGTCACTGAGTTTGACCTCTGGATATCGAATCCTCATTATGAACTATGATAACGACTCCATGAATGTTCCGATTTGACAGAACACAAAGGAAATTTAGAGATTTAAAGTTGCATTTTTTAGTCTAGAGTTTCAGGATTTGGGTGTTTTGAATTTGAGTGATGAGATAGGAAATAGCTAACTGGATTTGCAGATTTCAGAAGGCAAAGGGTGGTTTCAGGCTCGATCTTTGACTTATGGAGAAAATTAGATGATTTTCCTTTCGAGCTTAGGGTCTCGGATTAGGGGTCTTGAATTTGTGATCGAAAGAGGAAATTATCAACAGGATTCGTGGTGTAGCAGGGACAGAAGGGATGATTTAGAGTGGTTTAAAGTGACCTTGCATGAATTTGTGCAATGTTTTGGAAGATTGATGGTTGATGGAGATGAGAGAAAAGAGAGAGGAAAAGGAAAGAAAGAGCGACTGGTCTCAAAGTGAATGATTAGGGTTTTTGTTTTGGGGGGGGAGGGGGGGTAGCGACTGGTCTCCGAATTTTCCTACTCATCCGAGCTCGTGACATCCTTTTCAATACCGAATTGCAACCTCAATCCCTAATCTTTCAAATTTCATACCGCTCACCGCACCTATCTTACCAATACGCGAGGACCCAAGAATTGCATCATAGCTCCTAAACCACTAATAGGATACACCATTCACTTTGTAGAAACCTTTCACTTTACTCATTTCAGGAGAATTATTGCAACACATGACTGAATTCTAATAACCATAGAACACACAAATCCCCAAGTAGTGGTCTAAACCACCATAACCCTTCGGTCGTCCCATTATACTTAAGAATTTCGTGCATGCGAAACTTCTTTAGGATTGGTTTAGGGGCCGCGCTCGAGGGAAAGGCTTCTGTACGAATTTTTGGAATCTAAAACTTTCAATATCGGGGATGCCCCCAGGATCTGATCAACCCTAGAGTTGTACGTTTCCACTTTTTTGTTGTTTTCGTCGATCATCTTTTTTCCTGATTCTATTCGTTGTTAGTTCTTCGAACATCTTAACAATTTCGAGATTAGTCCCCGATTCTTGCTCATTTGACCTCACTACAACTGGATCCATTCTGTGGGGTGATTTCTCGGGGTGGACTGGCTCCGGTCTGTTCGGTAATCCACCTACACATAACAGGACATAATACTCGAATGCATCCAAACACAATCAATTACGGCAGCCGTCAAGCCTCGCACGTCCCTCCAAAAATCACATGCACAATCTAATCACGCTGGAGGAACTGATCACTGCCACTATCATGCCAATTCAACCATGGCTAACCGATCCGACTTCTTCTAACTTATCCTTAACTTGTCATAGGAATAATAATAACTCCAGTCAACATATAACGAACTCAATCCGCATTCATCCTGAGTGGCCATGAATCACGAACCATCCCATACCCTCCTAGTGCGCATATTCGCATCTTCAACTGGTACACCCATTCTGATAATTCCTCTATGAGTCCAAAGTTATTTTCTCTCATTCCTCCAATACTACACCGCAGACCGAAGGTAACATAGAACACTCCAAGCCCCTTTTTATAATCTGCAAAAGCTCGATACTCAACCATACTACTGGCTCGAAATCCTTAGGCACCGCACTCTGAAATATTTTTTTAACCCACTAGAATCATTGTTGCGAGTCACCCACTCCGACCTGGTCCCGAATATAATCAACTCCAAGGCTCTGCTAGCACATGAACACTCTCAATAAGCATCTGACTGAATCGCTTTCCTTGTACGTCACATCTACACGAAACATAAACTCTGGGTCTTCCCAAAGCCTGAACATGAATCGATAAGACCAATTATAGCATACATTCCTCAAATTCTTTGCCCAAATCACCATTGATGACCCTCTTCCTTATTCATAATATCCTACCAATATGCCGATAACTAGAAATCTCACAATTAGCCGACCATGCAATCCAACCATAGGCGGTGGAACTCTCTCACTTAGCTTGAAGCTACCATTGCATAACTCTAGAACCCGCCAAGATTCTTTCTTCATCGTTGAATTGATCTTGCACAACCAACTCGCCAAATTCCTCGAAATTCTTCAATTTGACCTTTCATGAACACTATGAATCACTAACCACATTCACATATTCGACCTCTTGCCGGATAACCAGTAGACTTCTTTCGTGACAGCCCTATCAACACCACGCAACCGCTAACCTGCTCATAGGAGATAACCCACCTGTGGAAAATCCATACCGACATCATCCAATGCCGCTGCACTAGGTACAATAACTACGAAATCAGTAACCCATCTTGAGCCCGTGCTCATTCACCAGCTGTACAGGTTTGTTCACTCCTCATGGACATCAACTAAAGGTGCGACAATACATTCCAATCCAAAGTCATGTCCACCATGAATCCCAAATCACCCTAAACTTTCTCAAGGCATGTAGTCATCCTACCACATAACCCACATGCTACTCTGCTACTCTTCCACTTTGGTGAAACTCACTACTTTAAGTAACTACCCAACTCTTGTTTCTCACGCTTGGCCTTCTATAAGTTTATCCACCGCAAGGCACCTCCCACATGCCCTTCCTCATCCTTCGCTGCCCAGTTGTTGCCTTAAATTAAAATCTACCACTGTAGCACTTGAACCAATAGATTGCTACCAACTTTAAACCTTTTCGGAAATCATCTTTCTCGAGCCATCAATACCAGGAATGCCGATTCGATCCTGAACCCCTGCACACTACGACCTCTGACAGTCGCTTTCTCGATACCATTTATAATACTCTGTCCCAAGGCAAATGTAAGGAAACCATAACATCGGCAAACTTAACACATTATAACCAATCAAGGACGTTGACGCCACATCACATGCGAAGATTCTGCCATGCTCGAAAATATCGAGTCCCGCTACTCCATCAACCCAAGTCTGAACATTCTTAGTTCAATTGCCTTTCCATCATCAAAAGTAAAATGCCGAATCTGAATCATGCACTGATTAAACCTCCTTTCAATTCATTCAATGCCTCGAGACATAGGCAAGCATCCTACCTTCACATCAATACTGTGCGATAATAAATCATGAGCATCATAGCAATTTGTGCATAGCCTCAAAGCTCTCAGAAGTATAGCTACTGGACTGAAATGACAAATATCCTTCCACAAGGCGACAACAATAGCCCAATCAACTACGTAGGGACAATCATCCCGCACCATATCTATAGTACCATTACAATTCCTCAATTCCCGATTTATAACCAGTACTTCACGTCGCATAAGATTGAATGTGAAAGATATGAAAGCAAAAGCCTCAAAGGAATCAAATAGCACGATGAGGAATCAAGAAGGGAAGTGCTCCTAACAGCCCTGTAGCCTCTCGAAAAATAAGTACATACGTCTCCGTACCGATCCGCAAGACTCTACTAGACTCGCTCATGACTCGTGAGTCCTAAGTGAACCTAGCGCTCTGATATCATGTTGTCCGGCCCAAAATCCATAAAGGTCGTGATGGCGCCAGACTCCACTGTCAGGCAAGCCAACACTAAATAGTTAATTAAATCCTGATTTTAATATTTTTGAAATCATAAATGTACTTGAATTTATCTAGTAAAAGATGAATTTACATAATAAATAACAATGTTTTCCAATTCCAATAGTAAACATCCCATAATCATCCCAGAACTCGATGTCACAAGTGCATGAGCCTTTTTCTAAAAAGTTAAAATAAAATACAATTACTGTTCGGAATACAACTTGGACAGGAAAGAAAATACAATACTCTCACGGAAACTCTGCTAGCTACGGTGTGTCATATAGAATGCAGCTCAGCTAAGTCCCCGCCATAATCGCGCATCTGCGCCCACAAGGCCGCTAAACATATGTGTACTTGCACAAAAATGTGCAACAAGGGTAGTATGAGTACGTAAATCAACGCGTACCCAGTAAGTATCCTGCCTAACCCCGAAGAAATAGTGACGAGGGGTCGACTTCGACACTTACTATAGGCTACAAATGGAATATGAATGATATAATTAAGTTTGGATTATATGAATGGTTGCAAGCTCAATATTTTGAAGTAAGAAAGCAGTTCTTTCATAATTAAGAAATTTTCAAATTTATCTCCCATTATTTAACAATTTAACTCAGGCCGAGGAGGCAATATCATTATTTATAATCTTCAAGGCAAGTAATACAGGCATGTGCAAATCATGCCGAGGTCGTACGGCCCGATCCAATAAATATTTAAATTGTGCACTGCCAGAGGGTCAAATAGCGCGAACCATAGAGGCATCTATTTAATCTGCCTAGGCGTTCAGCCCGTTCCACAAAGATAAACACATTCAAACAGTCAATCAAGACTTCATTAAGGGGGAATTATCCAAGGAAATAGCAATTGCTCTTTTAACAGTCAAGAAATGATGTTTAGCTTTTTAGAAAGTTTATTTACCAAGTTCGATATGATTTAGGCATTTTAAATTGACAACAAGGTTGCGAATATTACAAGTAGAGCATGCTTTTGGATCCTAGACTACCCGGACTTAAGCATAGTAGTAGCTACGTACAGACTCTCGTCACCCCGTGCGTACGTAGCCCCCACAAATAGGAGCACATATTGATTTATTTCACCTATGGGATAAATTTCCTCTTACAAGGTTAGAAAAGAGACTTACTTTGCTCCAAAATTTTATAATTGGCTCCAAGGCTGCTACGACAATTCAAACTGATGCTCGTCGCTCCGAAACTAGTCAAATATGACGCAACCGAATCAAAATATACTCCAATACTCATAATTAATCATTTTATAAGAATTTCCAGTTCCGTTCGAAAAGTTGATAAAATCACCTTCGGGCCCACGTGCCCGAATTCCAAAACTTTTTGAAGATAAACTTTACCCATAACCCCACAAACTCAAATATATAATTTATTCTCCGTTTCATGATTCATGCCCAAATTCGGGATCAAAATCCAAGAATGCCAATTTCTAGGTTTCCTACCAAAACCCCACAATTTTTACAAATTTCCATGTCTAAATCCATATTTAAACCATGTATTTAACTTGCAATAGGTGGGAATCACTTACCTTGACATAGATGATGAAGATGGAGCTCCAAAATCGCCCCAAGACCGGCTCCCATGGAGCAAATGAAGTGAAAATGGCCAAAAATCCCGTTTTAAAACATCTCACTGCCCAGTCCGACTCCTTCTTCGCGAACGCGGCAACCCATTCGCGTTCGCGAAGCTCAGCCAACCCAGGCCCAGAAAACCTCCTTCGCGTTCGCGTTCCTCATGATGCGTTCACGAAGCTTTTCGCCCTCACTGCTTCGCGTTCGCATACCCATCCTCGCGTTCGCGTACGCCAAACATCCTCAGGCCCAGTCCTCACTTCCTTCTACGTGTTCGCGACTGCCTACTCGCGTTCGCGTAGGTTCCTCAAGTTCTTCACCGCGTTCGCGTCTCAACCTTCACATTCGCAAAGGACAATCTCAACAGCCCCACAATTTTCCTCTTCGCGAACGTGGGATTTCCTTCGTGTTCGCGAAGAAGGACACCAGACACCAGCAACAGCACTTCCCAAGCAGCTCCAAATGATCCGAAATTACCCTGAAACACACCCGAGGCCCCCGGGACCCCGTCCAATCATACCAACCAGTCCCATAACATAACACAAACTTACTCTAGACCTCAAATCACATCAAACAACATCGAAATCATGAATCGCACCCCAATTGAAACTTAATGAACTTTGAAACTTCAACTTCTACAATCGATGCTGAAACATATCAAATCACGTCTGATTGTCCTCAAATTTTGTACACAAGTCACATTTGACATTACGGACCTACTCCAACTTTCGGAATTGAATTTTGACCCCGATATCAAAAAGTCCACTTCCGGTCAAACTTCTCAAAAACCTACGAATTTCTAGCTTTTGTCAAATGACTCCAAAATGACCTATGGACCTCCGAATCCACTTCCGGGCGCGCTCCCAATACCAGAATCACCATACAAAGCTATTCCTAGACTCGGAATCCCAAACGTATATTGATAACATTGAAATGCACTTCAACCCAGATTTATGAAATTCTTCCAAAATGCGAACTTCCACAATAGGCGTCGAAACGATACCGGGTCATCCAAAACCCGATCCGGACATACACCCAAGTCCGAATTCATCATACGAAACTGTTGGAACCTTCAAATCCCGATTCCGACTTCGTTTACTCAAAAAATCAACCTTAGTCAATTCTTCCAACTTAAAGCTTCTGAAATGAGAATTTTCTTATCAAATTAACTCTGAACTTCCGAAATTTCAATTCCGACCATGCGTACCAGTCATAATACCTGAAGTGAAGTTGCTCATGGCCTCAAACTGCTGAACAACGCGCTAGAGCTCAAAATAATCGGTCGGGTGGTTATAAGGTATTTCTGTTTGGGCTTGATAGTTGGGCCAAAAATAATTTAAGGAATGGCCACTTTGCCTTTGATTTGAGAACTGCAATTGTAGCTTTTGTCTTTTAATCCCTTTTTGAAATTAATTTAAATAAACTTAATAATTTTCAGTAAAATGTGGTAAAGGTATAATTATTATATACACTACTAATTATTTTAGTTAATTATTTATAAAAATACTTTATTTTCTAAATTGTAACACTAATTTCGAAATACCAACATAGTAACCTAATTTACTAGAAATTAAAGAGTAATTCATTAAATTAATTATAGAACCTATGTATATATAAAAGATTTATTTATTAATCTTAAAATAGTAAATATATTTTTAATTATGTAATATTAATATCATGTGATTAATTTAAAAAAAATTAATTAATTTATAAAAATAAGTATTTATTACTAGAAAAAAATTTAAAAATATTTATTATTAATTATTAAGTATAAGTAAATTAATTTAAAAAGGGATGGTCAAAATTGGCCGTCAACAGGAAGGTGAAAGAGATTGGTAAAGAAAGAGATGGACTATACATACTGTTGAGTTAGTTTGCTAACAAGGACATGAATTTCAGTTTACTAGTTATGGAAGTGTTTACTGCTGAAAACATAAACCTATGGCATAGAAGATTTGACCATGTGTCTGTAACTGTTCTTAGGAAAATGCTTCAGAATAAAGCTGAGTCTATAGCAGAAGTAATAAATAAATATAATATTTGCCCTTGTGCAAAACAAACCTGATTACCTTTCCCAGCAAGTAGTATTAAAAGTACTGAATATTTTGAGCTCGTTCGTATGGATATTTATGAGCCATACAAGATTCCTACTTTTGATGGCAATAGATCTTTCTTGACTATAGTTGATGACTTCTCCAGAATGACATGGATCTACTTGTTAAAATTGAAATCTGATGTTTGTGTTGTCATTCAGTATTTTTTGAATTTTGTACAAACACAATTCAACAAGATAGTTAAGACAATCAGAATAGACAATGGCACGGAATTTGTTAATACTATTTGCAGTGATATGTTCAAGAAATTAGGCATTATACATTAGAGGACTTGTGTCTATACTCCTTAGAAAAATGGAGTACCTGAGGGAAAGCATAGACACATCTTAGAGGTTACTAGAGCTATCAAATTTTAACCCAATATACCGATCACATTCTAGGGTCACTGTGTTCTAGCAGTTGTGTATATAATTAGCACGCTACCTTCTTCAGTTGTAGGTGTTTCGCCTTATAAAAAGTTATACAAAAGAAAACCTTCACACAGTCACTTAAGTATACTAGGCTGCTTGTGTTATGCTGAAGCCATATTGGAAACTGACAAACTTAAAACCAAGGTCCAAAACTGCAGTATTAATGGGCTACTCAGAGATACAAAAAGGTTGTATCTTATATGATCTATCTAGCCATTCATTCTTTGTAAACAGATATGTTATTTTTAGGGAAGATGTGTTTCCGTTCAAGAAAACTACTGCATCGTCACCTCCTATATTCCTTACTAAACTACCTCAACTTATTCTAGATAATAGGCAATCAGAAGGTTACAATCAGCATGTGTTTCATTCTCAAACTCCGAATACTGAAAATCTATGATGCGGACCATACGATACAGAAATGTATCAAATGAAATCTGACATACAAGAAAGCACTGAAACAATAAATACTACTCAAACTACAGCTATATTTGACTAACATATAGAAGATAGTAGACTCAACCTTCACTTGATCTTCCTATAGTCTTAGTTGAAACTCAACAGGCTCAATATATAACTACTACTAAAAGATCTGATAGAGATTAACACCCTCCTATATGGATGAAAGGTTTTGTCTCCTTGAATGTTCACCATGATGTTACCTATCCCATCTCTGAATACATCTCTTATTAAAATATTTCACTTAAATATCAAGCCTACAACTCTACATTCTCTTCAACAACAGAGCCTAACTCTTATGCAGAAGCAGTTAGAGATCCTAGATGGGTTGATACAATGAAATCAGAAATTGAAGCTCTTGAAAGCAATCATACCTGGGAAGTTGTTTCTCTACCAGAAGTAAAAACCCCTATAGGGTGTAAATGGATTTGCAAAATCAAGTATAAAGCCACAGGAGAAATAGAAATTTTCAAGGCTAGACTTGTAGCCAAAGGCTACAGTCAAAACGAAGGTGTCACTCCCCGACCTCGAGGAGTGTGACCAGCGCTCAACCGATATAACCCGGCTAAGCAAGCTTATTCAATGCCTAATACCTAGACTCACTCTTAGCAACTTCGATCTATTTAGAAACATAATAAAATTGAACATAAATTAGGAGAGTATTCGTGGTTTCAGCTCATTTGAGAATTTTATCAAATACTAGGTGGGCATTATAATTTCAAGGCCCTCCTATGGTGGATTCCTTCATCCCACAACTGAAAGTCTACCCATTTGAGCTCAACACCCTACCCACAAACCTTGATACTACATATATGCATAAATAACACTCCCACACCCAAGAACCACACTCCTCATTAACTATCTTCTACCCCAATTTTGAAATTGAAACTAGGATATGAAACCTTATCGCTTGGATGAAGAACTTATGAGTTTTCCTTGTGGATTCTATAACTTTTGAACAAGGATTGATGAGCAATTAGCTTAGGAACTCCCCTCTCACTCTAGAACATTTCCTTACTAAAAATATCAAGTTTTTACCGTACAAAAGGTCCTTAACGTCTATATATCGAAATAGGATCGGGTTATAAAAACCAAAAAATAGACCCTCCGAATACAGCTCTGCAGCCCGCAAAATGGACCGGAGAAATGGTCCCAAAAATTATGTTGTTCTGGTTCAGCCTGGGGCTAGGTCTGTGGCCCGTATATCAATTACGCGGCAGCGGAATGGACCGCAGAATATCCCTCCGAAAATCTTTGTGATGATTCTGCGATAGATGTGTGGCCGGCGAAACGATTATGCGGTCGCATAGTTGACCGCAAAACAACCTCCAAAATTAGTCCATTTCTCTGCTTCACTCTGCAGAGGATCTGCGGTCGTATAATGGACCGCAAAACGCCATGTTCTGCAATACATTAGCCTACCTCGACACCATGAAATCCCGAATATCAGGTGAAATATTTACAGGGCCTTACAGAAGGTATAGATTATCAGGAGACTTTCTCTCCAGTTGTAAAAATGGTGAAATTTAGGACTGTCTTAGTAATTGCAGCTTCCAGAAAATGGCATGTACACCAAATGGACGTCTATAATGCCTTCTCACAAGGTGATCTCCATGATTTATATGGATCTTCCACAAGGATTTAAGAGTCAGGGGGAGTATAAACCAGTATGTAGACTCAAATAAATACTTGTATGGGCTTAAGCAAGTACCAAGACAATGGAATGTAAAGCTGACAGAAGCTTTACTAAAGTTTCAGTTTAGTCATAGTCCATTTGATCATTACCTATTTGCAAAGAAAACTGACAGTAGAACTATTGTAGTATTAGTTTATGTCGATGATATGCTTTTAGCAGGAGATAACCTTAAACTGGTGCAAGACACTAAAGAAGCTCTACAGTAGAACTTCAAAATGAAGGACCAAGGGGAACTAAAATATTTTCTTGGGGTTGAATTTTTAAGATCAAAACAAGGAGTTCTGGTGCATGAGAGAAACTACTCCTTGAAGCTTATATCTGAACTTGGATTAGCAGCCTCCAAACCTATCAGCACACCTATTAACACAAGCATAAAACTCACTACAAGAGAGTTTGCTGAACACTTCTCCAAAACTAATCTAGCATAATATGGGGTACTAGCAGACCAAGGCAGCTATCAAAGACTTATAGGTAAACTGCTATACTTAACAGTTACTAGGCCTGATATATCTTTCAGTGTTCAGACCCTCAGTCAATATCTACAACAGCCAAAACAATCCCACATGGAAGCTGCATTATGAATTGTTAGATATATCAAGAGTCAACCAGGGCAAGGCATTCTATTGTCCAGCAACAACAATGAAACTGCTGCAGCCTTTTGTGATGCTAATTGGGCAGCATGTCCACACACCAGGAAGTCAGTCACAGGGTATCCGATCAAGGTAGGTGATTCACTAGTCTCATGGAAGTCCAAGAAACAAACTACAATATCCAGAAGTTCTGCTAAAGCAGAATACAGGAGCCTAGCATCTACTATTGCAGAGTTAACATGGTTACTGAGGTTAATGAAGGAGATTGATGTCAAAATTGATCAGCCAGTTACTATTTTTTACGACAGCAAAGCTGCTATAAAAATAGCAGCCAACCAAATCTATCACGAAAGAACAAAACATATAGAGATTAACTGCTATTTCATAAGAGAAACAATTCAACAAGGCATGGTCAAAACTGAGTACATTCCTACAAAAGAGCAGCATGTTTACAAAAGGATTGAACAGATTACAACATCAATATTTGAGCTCCAACCGAGGGATGTTAAATATCTTTATACCCCTAGCTTGGGGGGAGTATTGAGGAAAATGTCACTTTACCAATAAGGGCGTTTTACTCATTTCACACTAAATAGGTTAGGTAGTTCAGCTCACTAAACAGTAATTTTGCTCACTTTTATATATATATATATATATATATATTCACATGTATACACTATATCAAACTAACTTTTGATAGTGAAGATCATTCTTTTCTCTCTCTAACTTCTCTCTATCGAGTTGCTCCTACTTCTCTCCTCTTCTTCATTCTCTTGTTCTTAATTTCATCTTCTGTACTTCAAATTTGAGAAAATTCTATTTTGGTTATTTCTTCTGCACATGTTTCTTATGGTGTTTGAAGTGCCTGGTCTGATTTATGAGTTTATTAGATGATCCATCGCAGGTTTCCTTTGTGGTTTCATGATATTTGATAAATGAAAAGATATAATATGGAGAACCCATTTTAATGTATGAAATATTGGTGAATTTGCTGAATTTATTGGTGAGTTCTCTAAAGAATTTATCATATACATGTATGAAATATAAAACCTTTGAACGACTATTCTTTTACTTTCTAACGAATTTATCATATGCATGTACGAAATAGTGTTTGCTGTTAATTCGATTCTATTGAGCAGGATCTTATCTGGAAAAATATCAATTTGGTTGGCAGCATGTAAACTTTACCAGTAACAGAGGTTATAGATCTATTCCTGAAGCTTGGTGTTCCTCAAATGCATAAGGTTGTTTAGTCACTACATATGTGGATTCTTTCATTCCCAAGGAAATATTTTGTAACACTACATTCTGCTTATTTATAAAGTTTTCAACCTTCCTTTATTCGGCATTTTTCATTCTTTCTTTACTTCGTCCTTTAATTTAGCTGCTTCTTCATCTTACAGGATAGAGGGATAAGAAAATTCAAGAACTGTTTGAGAAATTACAACTACAAAAATTAAAGGGTAGGGTCTTCAAAGTAGCCATATGAAAGCCTCTTTGTGGTCTTGATAGAATTACTGATAGGGGCGGAGCCACGGTGTTAGTTGCGGGTTCGGCCGAACCCAGTAGCTTTTGTTCAAACCCTGTATTAATTTATATTAAGGAATCTAATGAATATGTATAAATTATTAATTTAGAACCAAATAACTTAAAAGGATTATAGTTGGTGTTTTAATTTGATGTTTGGTTAATTTTTTAAAATATAAGTTTTGCACCGTTGTCAGGGTATAGTTGTTAAACTTGTATATTTTGGTTACGAATAAAAGCTAAAGAATATTTTAGTTTTTCATTTGGTTATTTTTAATATCCTGAGTATAAGAAATTATTTCCTAAACGAGGTACTTTATGACCGTGTGTACTAGTTGTTGTTGGAATCGTGCATCATTCTTTTGAGCAAATTAGTTACTGACTCTCTGTGGGTTAAAACTTTGAAGCGAAGCTCCAGATAACGAAGGAGGCATTTTTGGTTTCAGCTGCCCCACTAACTTAGGTTTGTTTCTTTAGGACTAATGGATTTGTGATGAAAATAGGTTCGAGTTGTTTGTAGTTGTGACGCTAGTGTTGTCTTGATACTGTAATAGTCATAGTCTTGGTTAAAATCTTCAAAAAGATTAGTGTATACTAACTGTTGTACCAGAAATGTGCTAATGGACTCAATTCAGTTCAGAATAATTTAGTGCATTTGGTTTATACATTTATTAATCTATTCATCATTGATGACTATAAAACTTAATACCGATGAGGTGCTGAAGAAAACAATAAATGTACAAGCACTACTTTAAAGACATCCCCTTGACACAAGTGTTTGCAGTGTCCAAAGTTTGGTCATATTACATCTGAACCATGGTCATATTTGTCAATAACCCATACAGTTTTGGTATAATTGATATATGCAAATGCCAACTCTAATTTGTGACCAAGTAGTCTTTGTCAAAAACATTGATCAAGTAGTTGGTTCATGCCTATAGCTCCAATTGTTTCGAGTCATCTTGAATTATTTTCTTATGTGGAGTTTGGAGGATCCACTGTGCTGATCTCACCGACGATGTTTGCCATTCACAGACTAGCAAACCAGAAGCTCAAGCCAAAATTTGTGATATTGCTTGCCATTATGTCATCATATTAATCTGAAAGAAGAAACAGCCTGCACAGTGGAAGAAGATTCAGACAATGGTTCAAAACGTGTTTAAGTCCAACACTTTTGGATCCACTAGAAAATAATACTTATTAGATTAGATGACCTGCTCAGTCATTAGTGCACAAATCATCACTTAAAAAACAACCAATGATAAAGAATTCATAAGCAAAACAGGGCAATTAGAGGGCATTACGACAGAAATATTTATGTATGAGTTAATCACAGAAGAGCAAACTGTTTTTCCCTGGAAAGGGAAATACACTAAAAGGTTCGTGAAAATGAGAAGATAGTACATTCTCCAAAAGAGCTAACAATATCCAACATCTTGCTTTTTCTTTCAGAAGAGCTTGGGTACTGGGAAGGAAGAAACATGAATAGTAAAGTGAACTCCTGAGAAGTTATTAAGAATAGGAAAAACAAAAAGAGATGATATCAGCTGAGTGTTAAGACTAATATTAACAATTTTCTTAAGAGATCACAAAAGTTTCTACAATTTAAGGTCATTGCATTGAGTTTTTGTGTCTTTCCTCAACGGACTTGGTGATCTAACTGAATACAGGATACTAAACAGGCTTAAAAAGGAGATGAACCAATGGTATAAACTGTGAAAATATTCCCGTCAAGCTACCCAACTTTTTGCAGAATTAGACAAATTCTGGTGAAGATAAGTTGGAATCATCCATATAAAAAGTTAAAATATGAAACGTGATTGAACTTACTTCAACATATCAGCAAATTAAAACTCTTGTCTGAAAAGCTAGCTCTCTGTTATAGTGAATAAGACATGAAGTTAACTTATTCAAAGCAGTATTGCATTGCATAAGTTTCCATCTACTAACCAGTTATACTCAGGTGATATTTAAGCTTTTACATGTCCATGCTTTACAAACATATTAATCATGAACATAAAGACCTAATATTGGGAATATAGACATTTTTGTGATGCATATCTTCACTCAAAAACTAGCATACACAAAAGCAGAAGAAAATGCTCTTAAATTACCTTCTCTACTTTGGCACCGTATTTCTCTGCCTCCTCGTCTACAAACTGCAAGATAAATTAAATCTTAAGATCAATTACAGTCTCCTGGTAAAGAAAATCTATCACACTCTTCATCATCCTCTTGTAATGGATAAATAAAAAGCCAAAGTAAGTACGTCTAATGCTCGTCTTTTTGCTTCATTAAGCTGACCTGTCCAGTGATAGTATATAGCCTATTGTAAACCCCGTTGTCTGCTATCCCAAGCACTGAAAATAGATGTCTGAGACTTTCACCGGGATTTTGGAGAGTGTACTCGATGTAATACAACCCTGATTAAGAGTGACAATCAGCAGTGGCCTTAAACTCAAAATATCGAACGTCCTCACACAATGTGCAAGTATAAAGCACTTTTGACTCAGTTCATCACTTTATAAACAGTGTGTGTTCGATTTATAAGTAAAGCTCAAGACGACAGTTTGTAGTGTTTGAAGTCTATACTTTACTAGTTTAAGAAGCTCCAAATTTCAACTTTGACCGAAAACACTGTTACACCAAATGTTCTAAGATCTATTCACCAAAGTGCTTTTCTGTATAAATGAAACAGATTAAATAGCGTTTTTACTCAATCAAATG
This sequence comes from Nicotiana otophora, assembly GCA_000715115.1. Classification (NCBI taxonomy): domain Eukaryota; kingdom Viridiplantae; phylum Streptophyta; class Magnoliopsida; order Solanales; family Solanaceae; genus Nicotiana; species Nicotiana otophora. The sequence goes on from AWOL01S0052954.1 coordinate 312,341, forward strand.
CGATTCCTCAATCGGAAGCACCCCTAAATAAAATCGCGACCAGTCAAGTTTTATCGAATGTTTTAGATTGTGTCGTATACCTTTAGAAGCTTTGCTATCTATGAGTTTTGCTTTCACTCCTGCTGGCCTTTGCCAGCTTCTGTCTAATCCACTAACCTGTAACAAATCATTGAGGACTGAAGTAAGAATGCAAACTGAAGCAAAAATAAAAAAGAAAAGGAGAGTCTTTCAAAAGTAAAGATGGATTAAAGCCCACCAGATTCTCGGCAAAAGCATCAACTTTCCCAAAAGATTCCAATTTGGTGAAATCAGCACCAAGGCTTGTGATTACAATGCTGACTGAAGCAACAGATGATCAAGTTTTATATACAACAATATATTAAGTCTCAAACAACCGATCCATCACAATGTCCAACTAATACCATTTGTGTTAGAAGCTTCTTGAGGATAGAAAGCTATGAGCGACCTCACTCCATCACCTTCTCCTGCGCCTATTTGCCAATCTGCAAGTAATTCTTTAGCTCGTTACCATCATGCTTTTCCCCAAGAACTATGAAATTTAAAGTTTTACATTTCAATATCTAATCCAAAAAGATCCTATTTTTGTTCCTACATACTCCCTCCGTTCCAATTTATGCGAACCTGTTTGACTGGGCACGGAGTTTAAGAAAAAATGAAGACTTTTGGAATTTGTGGTTCTAAACAAATCAAAAAGAGGTCTAGAGTATTTGAGTGGTTATAAAAGCTTCTCATTAAGAGTAGAATTGGAAGTTTAAGCTAAATTGTTTCCAAATTTAGAAATGGTCATTCTTTTTGGAACTGGACCAAAAAGTAAATAGGTTCGCGTAAAATGAAACGGAGGGAATATTACATACCAATTCTCTATATTATTACGGAATTAACAATCATTAGCAAAAGCTGAAATCGTAATTATCCCTCTTCTGCACATGGTTGCATTGATGAAGAGCAACTACAATACTTGCATTCAAGAAGTAAAAATGGAATGTAAAATGGTACCACGAGGTATCATTATCTTAAACTTGTTGACATCATCTGAATAAACACGAAAATCCTCAGCGACATCTGAAATAACATTACCCTTTTTAGCAAGTAGACATGATGAAGGATACTGGGCATGTCAAAGCAGTAAAATTATTCAAAGCGTACCGTTCTCTGCCAAAGCAATCGAAGTAAAGGCCGACAGAGAAAATGCAACAGAGCCTGCCTGTAGCAGGAGCTCTCTTCTCTTGGTTAGACATTCTTCTTTAACTTGCACACTATCCAATTATTTAAATTCAGAATCAAATAAGGTAAAACAAATCAACAAATAAACAAATGTGCTTTGATCATTGATCTAGCAAATCGAAAACTGACAACAGTTAATTGTAACTGAATAAAATAATAAAAGTCCATAAAAAAAAGGATTAGTTTTACATATGATCGCCAAATTTTACTCCCTATAACAATAAACTCACAAAACTATTATGTCATATTAAAGTAACTGAGTTTTACCTACTATAATAATAAAATCACGAATGTATTTTGTCAATTAAAGTAACTCATCTTTATCCAATATAGCAATAAAGTCACAGAATATTACCGAGAAAAGGCCCAAAATAGTCAAGTATCTTTGGACTTTAACTCAAACTATTCCTATTTCTTTCACATAGAGCACTAATAATCCACATTCTTTAATAAAGTGGTACACTTTTAGTCTCCATGTTTGATATGAAAAAAAAATATTTTTCATAGGAAAATATTTTTTTAGAAAATGAGTGGTTATCATTTATTTTTCCTTGTTTGGTTGGTGAATGAAAAACTTTTTTCGGAAAGTTTTTTCTACTGTTTGTTTAGAGAGTAAAAAATATTTTTTAGAAATTTTTTATGCTACTTTTCTTACCTCCTCCCCCTTTTTCCAAATCCCCATATTTCCCTTGCACCCCTTCCCCCTTCCCTCCCCTCTTCCCAACCCCAATTATCCAACGTTTTCAAAACTCTATTTTCTTCAAGAATTTAATTATTCTTTTAAAAATTATACAAAACCAAAGGGACGAATGTGTTGCTTTACCTTTTCTCGCAAAAACAACGTTGAAATTTGTGTTACACAACTAAAAAGAAAATACTTTTTGCTACATCATTTTGTTGAAATGAATGAAAACACGTTTTCTACATCATAAAAAGAAGAAGAATTAACCCAAATAGCCGCATACCTAACTACTTAAACTAAAATTAGCCGTCGGAGGTATAATATATGTATAATTTATGTATTCTATGTGTATAATTATGTGTAATAAATGTATAATCTTGTATATGGCTAGAAAATGTAAACAGTGAAGAAAAGCTTGAAAAAAAGGGTGGGAAAGGTTGAGAAGGAGTTTTGGATAAGGAAAACATTTTCCTTCAATTCATGAGAAAAATGTTTTCCAAAACATGTAAGCTAACCAAAGATGAGAAAATTGAAAAATATCTTCCGAAAAATATTTTTTTTCATATCAAACATGAAGACTAACAGTGTACCACTTTATTAAAGAATGTGGAGTATTAGTGCTCCATGCGAAAGAATTAAGACTAGTTTGAGTTAAAATCCAAAAATACCAGACTATTTTGGGCCTTTTCTCGAATATCACCCACTATAACAGTAAAGTTAAAAACTTTGTGGTCAAATTAAAGTTACTAGCTTTATTCATTTTAATACTAAATAATTAAACTTTATCTATTTTATCAACAAAATCTATCCATCAGGTTCACTTTACTGCTACTTTTGGTACAATATAGTGACTTTGCTAGTACAGTGAGTAAAGTTCAATAACCCGAAAAAGATAAGAAAGGAAATGAAAGATACGCTGTTTTTGTATCAGGCACGGGATTCTTGCAGCAGAAGATATATGGGTTTCCGTTTTTCCTGGGACCTGAACAAGTAAAAAAGAGAAAATTAGTGGAGTTAAATGTCATACTTTCAAAGAAGATAAAGAAGGAGAATGAAGTAAAAATGAACCGTTGAAAAGATTGCAAGAGTAGGAGGGGACACGTGGCAAGCGGAAGGAGCGAAGAAGCAGAGCTTGAGGCTGGTTATTGAAAGAAGGAGATGAGCATGAAAATGAAAGCGTCGCCATCTTTTTTTTTTGGGAAGGAGTAGAGATTTTCTGTATCCAATTCCCAACCAACCAGTTTTCTGCTCTTCCTTAAAGAGACAGTTGGAAATTCCACTTTGGCAGTCTTTCTTCTTTATTTTTTTTGTGGAAAAAATAAATTTCTTTCACCCCTATTTATTAAGCTTTTTAATTTTTTTTAAAAGAAACTACAGATACAAAGCACTTACAATAAAAATTGCCATAACCATGTTCAATTCATATACTTCATTGTTTAGATTTTTATGCCACTCTTTCTATATTTGGGTATTCAATGTTTAATACCATTCCATTTCTATCTTCCTTTACTTTTATAAATTCAAATCCATTAAATGATTTGAATTTTAAACTTCAATAGATACTTTCCGGATAAATTTCACAAATGATCATACAATTATGACTTTTTTTCACCAAAGTCATATAACTTTGTTTTCTCACACAATAATTATAAAAACTTTAACTAACTCATAAAAAAATTATAGTAATTGAAAAACATAATTTTTCGGTAGTATTTTCTTATTCCACTTTTTTTATTTTTTATTTTCAATCTAATAAATAATGATTTAATTAAAATAAGAGAAATATATATTTTTAGCCGTTTCAAAAAATAATAGTAGCTGATAAAATATATATTTTTATACATACGTATATTATATACATATATATATATATATATATATA
>AWOL01S0052954.1:324690-380083 GCA_000715115.1 Nicotiana otophora
TTATCCACCAATTTCCTAAATGTGCCATCTTGCTCTATGACTTCGTCCCCCCCCCCCCCACAACAGCAAGTTATTCAATTTTAGAGTTCAAGGCTGCTTCTAAGTTATTTACTTCTTCGGTAGTAGCAGCCTCACGCTCGGTTGCAGCAAGAACGTCGTCCTGAACTTTAGCCCATTTGGCCTTAGCCTCATAAAATCTAACCCTCAGTGGACCAATTTCTTAGCTAAGGGTTACCACTTCTTGCTCGCTTTGCTACAAGAGAGCCTCCAAAACAACGGCCTCAATAGCTTTGCTTTCCAGTTCCGAGAGGCAGAGAACAGTTTGGTTTTGTTCCACCAAAAGCTAATTCCATTCAGAAGTAAGTTCTTCCTTTTCACGAATCAACCTTTGAAGGCCCTCAGAAATAAGAAAGTTGGCCTACCAAATAAGAAGAAGTAAAACTTAGAATACATTCATACAAAAGTAGAAGAAGTAATGAAGGAAGAAAAGAACGTACTGCTACGGTGTTGTGCATGGCATTGTTCAACAAGCACTCTCCCGAGAGTGCCTAAATCTTTTTCCAGTCTTTTTCTGAAGCCAAAGGCTTCAGATAATTAGCAAGCTCCACCGGCCGGGATAGTAAGTTGCATTCGGTAGAGACTGAAAGAATAACGTTCCGCCTCCTTTGTGGATCTTCAGAAGGGGAAACATAATTTTGCCCTACATTCACATGAACTGGGGATTGTGGAAGTGGAACACCTTCTTCATGGCCAGATGCGTCCGATGGAAGTGATGTAGCGGTTGCTGGTGTTGGTGAAGATGGATATGAAGCTAATAGAGTTGAAGAGTGAGAAGCAACTGCATCAAATGCAGTTCTGGATGTTGGATGCTCGCCAACTAAAGATGGCAAGGACCCGGTACTCAGCCCCACAACACCAGTTACAACAATTGGGGCCCGAAAATGGGAGTTGGCATTTTCTACGAAATCATATTCTCCCCAAAGTACCGAGACATCGTCTCCAGTTAGTGTAACTATATCAACAGGTCGAGCATCCTATTGAGATGATAAGGATCGTCGCCCCTTACGTGGAGAAGCTCCCTCATCGCTAACTTCTTCATCTTCATCAATCATCACGGTGTTTATGACCGGCCCGGAAGGAGGACCAGTCATCATCACCACCGGAGATGGCTCGAGGGCATCAGTCTTTACCTTTTTATTATTCTCCCTGGCCGTGGAGGAACATATTCTCTTTGGTTGCTTATCCTCCGGCCGGGGACTCCGAAAAGAAGTATTTGCGCCCGATACAGGTCCGGAGACACCTGTTCAAGTAAGTTCTTCCTGAAGCAGCCTCGCTGCATCAGAGGGATCAGCCAAAACGTCCTCCTCGGGGACAACAATAGAGCCTGCAGGTAGACCTAATTTCGTGAACAAGTCAGAAGGATTCAACCTAGTTCTTCATATACAAAAAAAAATAAAAGCAGGGTAAATTAAAATTACCATGATATTTGGCCTTCTACCCATATTTAAGGGACTAGTTCTTTCCACAAACGAGTTTCGGGCGTCGTGACGTCCAAGATCTTTTGAACCCACCGGTCCAAACCTTCTACCACCGGGGGGAGCCATGTAGTTGCTTAAACATACAAAGGGTGAGGAGTTGGTACGACCATAAAGGAATATCTAGTAAAAAGAAATACTAAACATAGAGCTTACGAGTGCGGTTCCAAACAGCCGGAAAGGATGAACCCGTTGTCGGAATGATGTCGTTGGTGGCGATTATAACAAACCATTCCATCCACCCATGGTCAATGTCATCATCCATGATGGACAACAAAGCATGATGGCCACGCTTGCAGAGGTTTATCATTCCCCCGCAGAAGATTTTGGGAGAATAGAGATTCATCATATGAGCTAAGGTTAGCTCTTCTCTGGTCTCCTAGCACAAGCGTCGAAGACAGACGACCGTCCTCCACACTGACGGACTTACCTGTGCCAAACACACTCGGTAGCAAAGGAAAAACTCCACAATCACATAATCAAGCTCTCTGGTTAAAGAAAACACACCCAAAGTAAATGGATGCGTTTAAAAGTATGTAAAACCTTCCTTGGGAAGGATCACCCGCTCCAATAGATTAGGAGCAATGATATCCAACTCATGGCAGCGGCAGTCTTCCTTCACAGCAGTAATACTAGAAGGACGAATGGAAGAAAGGTACCTTCTAACAGCCCATGTACGAGGGTTAGCAGTAGGAAATTTCTCTTCAAGGTCCTTTGTGATACTGAGTTTTCTTGGGATAATGGAACCTACCTTGGAGGAGCAAAGTCCTCAGCTTTGTTCTTGTTCTTTGAAGAACCAGCACGCTTGGAGGAAGAAGTCATTGAAAAAGAAGAAGGAAAAGGTTTTGTGCTTGAAGAGAATTAGAGAAAGGATGGAAAATAAATATGCAAATCGGAAGCTCGAGAAATTATGAAACGCAAAGGAAAAGAATGTTGCGTATAAGTAAAATTTCTGCGGCTAAATTCATGGCCATGATTACCTCGATAATCGACAAAAGCTGTGCTAAATCATGGGATGACGCGTATTTGGGGCGTTAAATACGGAGAGACGTGCATCTAATTAACTGCTAGGAACCTTCAGAGGGAGTTGTAGTAATTCCCCCTAAAAAGGTGTTTCTACCAACTTCCCGGTAAAACAAAGTTATGTCACTCGAAAACAGAGGGACTATCTGTATAGGGTGAAATATGATATGACACGTGGTCATCTAAAGGGAGGACACGTGGTACCCAAGATGGGGATGACTGAAGACCGAACTCAGCCATTTCGCTTGTCACCGGAAAGGATAACGTTCATAAAGGTGTGTTAAATACTCTGTGCCCGGTAGCATTTAATAGGGAATATTCTATATCATTAAGAGCGACAATCCATTACAGAGGATATGGCATTTATGCTCACCGTTATGTCTTCATCAACGACCCTCATAATTGACATTAAAGGAGGGCACGATCCTAGGACCTTCTTTCCTAGACATAGTTACAAATAGTGAGCTCAGTTATCATTGTAAGGGAGACGAATTTTCTTGCTAAACATATACTACATTCTATACAAAACTTAATACAATCTTACTTTCTTGCTTTTTGATCTCATCATTGCTGTGCCCGGAAACCTTATTCCCGGAACTACCATTTCTATTATTTTATCTATATTTGAAGGCTAAGTATTGTATATTTTTTCAATTATTGCATTATTTCAGGATCAAATTAGTTCACTTGTCTAGAAATCACATATAAATTCAACTGTAATATTTTATGGGTAAATAATTTGGCGCCCACATCTTCTTAATTATTTCTTTGGACAATTTAGGATTAGAGTGATATTTGGAGGTTAAAAAGGTTGATTTATGATCATCCTGAAGTATGGCAGTGCTAATGCTATAATCTGAGATAAAGGTTTCTTATTGTTTTCAATTGAACAGGTTAATAGGTGAAAGCATGAAAATTGTCAAATTTTTAAAGAAGCATACTTATGTCCTTCAAGTAAGGAGGTGTCGACTGAGGCATCACAGTTTTGTATACATTTTGTAGCTATGTGACTAATCAGAAATTCATTTTTGGTCTATCCCTGATCTCTTTAACATGTGAATATTAAAGAAATCAACAGTTCATAGTGTAATATTCTGAAATCCTTTTCTTTATCAAAGATGAGTATGATAATATGTAAGCATTCCGTCCAAAATCCTTATCTCACAGTATAAACAACCTCCAAGTGTTGGCTAGTAATTACCAGGTAGAAGTTCTTGCAAAAAAGAATTTTTACTCTCTATATATTTACTTTCGAACTTTCCTGCTATATGCGTCATGTATATACAAAACAAAAAATATAAATGTTTCTACGTATATATAGTAACATTTCTTTCCCAATTAGATGTGTCTGCAAAGCAAAAGCAATAGAACATATGGTAAATAGGTTGCGTGCTCTGAACTACCAACATCCTCAAATCATCTTCTCAGTACGTTATTTATCTACATCATCGCAATAGAATAAATTGATACACCCATAAAAGACAAATCTCTCATCTAATATTATAATCTATGTTGATTATATTTTGAAATTTAATGTCCATTTCCACTTCAGTTCCAAACTAAATCCAGTTTTCTTTCCACACTACAAATTAAACAGAAGGAAAAGTTAACTTCAAACAGTTCGAAACTACACAATTAGCTCAGAAAACACAGGTAGAGACATCAAAAATTATGATGCGAAAACAAATTTAACCTAGGATAGATAGTTCTAATCCAATAGAACTTGTGATGAGAAAAGGAATTAAAAAATACCAGATCTAAATATATATGAAAGGCGATAAAACGAAAGGAAAAACAGGAGCGCAGAACAAAACTCCTCGAAATACACGAGGTGACGAGCGTGTAAACGGGCTTTATGTGGTATTTTGACCGGTTAGAATTTTAGACTTCTTCTATGCATTTAATTGAATTTGCTATATCATGTTACATCTTTCATTGTTAAATTCACTCTCATATGCTCTAATTGACATTGTTAGCATTTATTCTGTCCTTGTTTTTGTAATTGATGTTAAATGGTTTAGTTAAAGTTGATAGCTCTCTTATTGTCTTCTTACCCCTTTATTGTTGAATTAATCTTACTTGAAGTTTTTCTTGCTGGGTTATTGATGTTGAAGTTGTGAAAGTTATTATCACATTGAGGTTGAAGCTGGTAATTGTTGAGATATCTTTTCTTATTGAGTATTCCTCATTCATTTTGTTGTTGAGATTCTTGTACACATTGTGATTGAGCCATGGGCTATATGTTGTGGTGACACTGATATTGTTGTTTTTGGCAAGTGTTGTGACATATGGGCGCACATAGTACGAGTTGATTATTGTGTTGTGATATTCATACACATGTGGTGGTATAAGGATAGGGGTTGATACGTATATGGTGAGATAAGGTGGGATTTATACGCGTGTTTCTAGTAGGGGAACTACTTAAAGCCAAGCGGTGAGATAAGAGGGATAAAACACGTGTAGCTAGTTCGAAAAAGTATTTTTAAAAATAAATGCAAGGCTCACACGATGATATAAGAAAATATTATGATTGTAATTGTGAAATGAGGTCACGAGATATGGTATCTCGATTGTGATTCTTGTTGTACATCCTATGTTATAAAGGCATGTCGGTTGAGTAGTTCTTGTTGTTTTGCTCCATTATCTTACTTATAATTGTCCATATTTGACTACTTGTTTTTTCATCATGTGCTTACTATTTGTTTTCTTCACCGTTTAATTTCTGTTGTTAGCTTATATTATTGAACTGTTTATCTGTCATTTACTTCCTTGTTTTTCCATTATCAGACTATGCTATACCCTGTTCAGTTTTTCTTATCCTAGTAGGTGTCTTGATCTGGCCGCGTCACTACTCTACCGAAGCTAGGCTTGATACTTACTGGGTACTGTTGTGATATACTCATACTACTCTTTTACATATTTTTGTGCAGATCTAGGTACATCAGCCCGTGCCAGACATTAGTGATCATTCAGTCATTCTGGAGACTTCAAGGTATATCGACGCTCGCAGGTCTCGGAGTCACCTCCCTCCATTTCTTTATTATTGTTTATCCTACTATCAGATAGTGTTGTATTGGAGATTTTAGCACATATCTATAGAGCTTATGACTCAGTTTCACCAGATTTTAGGAGTATTGTAGTTGTGATTCAGTATTGAGATTATTATGCGACTTATTAGTTTATATCATATTTTCAGTCTTTATTTCTGTTATATACTCTTGTTTGTTAGACTTAAGACTAGGTACCATCACGACATCCTAAGGTGAAAAATTGGGGTTTGACAAAATGGCTATGCTACAAGGACTTCTTTAAATCTTGCGATTAAGAAAACGCGATGCTTCTAATATTGGGAAATAAAATTTCCTTCCAAGTTCTTTTATTGAAGGGCTCCGTGATATGCATTAACGGTACATGGATGCTATTGCGTTAGTGCAACACTTCGGTAAAACTGATTTATTTATAACTATGGCATGTAATCCCTCTTGGTAGGAAATAAAGGAACATTTAGCCTCAACTGATGAGGCACATAATAGACCTGATTTGACAAGTCGAGTATTTAGAGCCAAAATAAAGGAATTCAAAAAGGATATACTAAAGCGAAATATGGTATTCATCAACTTTAAAAAGGCGTACGATAAAGTTACGAGGGAGGTTTTGTGGAGATGTTTGGAGGCTAGAGGTGTACTAGTTGCGTACGTTATGTTGATTAAGGACATGTATGATGGAGTAAAGACCCGAGTGAGGACGGTTGGTGGGGACTCAGACCATTTTTTGGTGATGATGGGGTTGCATCAGTGGTCGGCACTTAGCCCTTTTTTGTTTACTCTGGTGATGGATGTACTGACGCGCCAAATCCAAGGAGAGGTGCCGTGGTGCATTCTATTTGTAGATAATATTGTATTGATTGATGAGACACGAGACGGTGTAAACACGCAATTAGAGTTATGGAGGCAAACTCTGAAATCTAAAAGTTTCAAGTTGAGCAGGACCAAGATAGAGTACTTGGAGTGTATGTTCAGTGGCGAGACTCAAGGATAGGAAGGAGAGATGAGGCTGGACTCGCAGGTCATCCCTAAGAGAGGGAGTTTTAGGTACCTTGGGTCTATTATTCAGGGGGATAGGGAGATTAATGAAAATGTCACACATCGTATTGGGGCAGGATGGATGAAATGGAGACTCGCTTTCGGTGTTTTGTATGAGAAGAAGGTGCCACCGAAACTTAAGGGTAAGTTCTACAGAGTGGTAGTCAGACCAATGATGTTGTATGGGACTGAGTGTTGGCCAGTGAAGATCGTTCATGTCTAGAAGATGAAGGTAGAAGAGATGAGGATGTTGAGATAGATGTGCGGGCACAACAGGTTAGATAGGATCAGAAATGAGGTTATTCGCGACAAGGTAGGTGTGGCCCCTATTGAGGACAAGATGCGGGAAGCGCGACTTAGGTGGTTTGGTCATGTGAGAAGGAGGATCACAGACACCCCGATGAGGAGGCGTGAGAGGTTGACATTAGAGGGCCTACAGAGAGGTATAGGTAGGCCAAAGAAGAGGCGGGGAGAGGTGATTAGGCAAGACATGGCGCAACTTCAGCTGACCGAGGACATGACCCTTGATAGGAAAGTATGGAGGTCGAGGATTAGGGTAGTCAAGTAGGTAGTCTAGAGTGTTCATAACAGTAGTATTGGAACGCAATCTCGCTTTTTATTGATAATAATTTTATTATGACTAACCGTTATTTTCTTTCATTATTGATAACCTTACTATCTGGTTGTTTTTATTCTGCTTTTTTATGGCTTCTTGGTACTGTTCCTTCTTGTTTGTATTTTCATTAATGCGGTGCTTATACTTTCATAAGACGAGGGTCTATTGGAAATAACCTCTTTATCCTCACAAGGTAGGGGTAAGGTCTGCATACACACTACCCTCCCCAGACCCCACGGTGTGGGATATTACTGGGTATGTTGTTGTTATTGAGTTCCAAAAGTGAAGTTTACCTCATGCTCATTTTCTTATAATATTAACTAATAAATACAAGTTACTTACCCCAGAGGCCTACGATAATATTATTAGTGTTGAAACACCCGATGAAAACACAAAACCAGATTTATATTCACTTGTCCTCAAAAACATTATGCATGGTCCATGCGGTAATCTAAATACAACAAATTCTTGTACGAAGAAAGAAGATTGTTGTAAATTCAAATATCCAAAATCTATTTTTGAGGGTTGATTTAACCTATGTAATGATCCGAACAGTTGTTTTGATCTCTAGCATATCGTTCAGTAGTTTGAGGCCTTGAGTAGCTTCACTTCAGGTTTTATGACTTGTAAGTATGGTCGGAATTGAATTTCGAAAAGTTCGGAGTTGATTCAGAAGGAAAATTCTCAATTCAGAAGCTTTAAGTTGGAAGAGTTGATCGGGGTTTGACTTTTGAGTAAAAAGCCTCAGAATCAGGATTTGAAGATTCCAATAGGTTTTTATGATGATTTCGGACATGGGCGTATATTCGGGTTGAGTATCGGGTGGCCCGGGAGCGTTTCAGCACTTATTTTGGGAAGCTGGCATTTTGAAAGTTTTAGAATTTCTTAAGTTTGATTTGAAGTGGACTCTGGTTTTATCGATATCCATTTGGGATTTCGAGCCTTGGAATAGGTTCGTATCGTGATCTGTGACTTGTCGTAAAGTTTGGCATCATTCCGAAATATTTAAATATGATTCGGACGCTTTCATCGAAATTCCAATATTTGAAAGTTGAAAGACGGATTTTGATCGCTGATTCATGATTTTGATGTTATTCATGATGTTTCGAGCTTTTGGATAAGTTTGGATAGGGTATTGGGACTTGTTTGTGTGATCGGACGGGGTCCTGGGGGCCTCGGGTGAGTTTTAGGGTGGTTTCAGATCATTTCTCCATGTTTTGCTGGTGCTGGTGTCTAGTTTTGTTCTTAACGAATGCGAAGGGATTCATGCATTCGTGATGAAGGATTGTTGGCTGCTGAGATTTTATGCTTCGCGTTCGCGACTGATGCCTCGCGTTCGTGAAGGTTTGGACGGCAATGCTAAGCGTTCGCGATGTCAGCTTCGCGTTCGCGATGAATACGTTGAGCGTGGGAAAAATTGTCCTTCGCGTTCGCGATGGAGTGGACGTGTTCATAATAATGCAGCCTAGTGAAGCATCCTATTCGCGAGACTATTCTCGTGTTCGCAAAGAAAAGTTTTGGGTCCAGAGCTTATTGAGCTTCGCGAACGCGAGGGCAGTGCCATGTTCTCGACGAAGGGTTGCCTGGCAGTGTAGAAGTTTGGAATTCGGGCTTGGGTTCATTTTTTATCTTATTTCCTCCATTGGAGCCGATCTTGAAGGAGCTTTTTCATCATCCATCATAAGGTAAGTGGTTTCTATACATTGTGAGTTAAATACATGAATTATTTATGGATTTGAACACACATATTGGTGAAAATTATGAGATTTTGAAGAAACAACTTGAAATTGTATTTTTGGATTTCGACCACGAAATTGGACATGGAACTGGAGATAAATTATATATTTGAATTCGTGGTATTACTGGTAATGTTTATCTTAAAAAATATTGGGAATTCGGACACAAAAGCCCGAGGGTTGACTTTGTCGAATTTTTGACCGGAGTTGGAAATTGTTATAAATTGATTAATTATGAGCGTTGGAGTATATTTTTATTGGTTTTTGCATGTAGTTTGAGTTTTTGATTTTTGGGCATCGGTTTGAGGTGTTAGAGAGTTGTTGGAGTCGGCTATGTAACTTCGGAGCGAGGTAAGTCTCATGTCTAACCTTGTGAGGGGGAAACCACCCCGTAGGTATGTATTTGTTATGTGCTACTTATTGTGGGGGACATATACTCACGAGGTGATGAGAGTCCATACGTAGCTATTATCATGTAATGTCTGGGTAGACTTAGGACTTTATCATGCAATATTTGTATTATCTGAATTCAACTTGTTAGTTTAATTTACCTAAGACTTATAAATGAAATGTGATTAGAAATCATGTTAGATCGAATTTAGTTACCTTGAGTTGTTGGCAAGATTTTCAAAATTTGGTAGAAAGTCATGGTTATTTTACGTTCCCGTTTTTATATTGCAAACACGTAACCTGTAATTCGATAAGTTTCTTCTCTTCCCGGGTATCGAGCCGAACGCCTCGACAATATATGTATATATGAGATGCGTCCATGGATTGGGCCGTAGGACCTCAACAATGTATGTACGCGACTATATAGATCGGGCCGAACGACCTCTGCATAATTCGTGTGTAAAATCGCTAAGAGTCCGAATACCCACGAGATTACCCTCTTGATTGGGGACTTAGAAATTGCATGATATTCCCTTGTGACTGGAGATCGGATATTTACTTGACGATTCTTATTTGTTGAGATGGAATGTGCTATATAGAAATTTTAAATTGATTACTATTTCTTATTCTATTGATCCTGTTTTATTTCATGCCTGGTTATGGTTCCTGCGTCTTATTTATTGGACCACTAGTAAGTGTCGATGTCGACCTCTCGTCACTACTTCTCTGGGGTTAAGCTAGATACTTACTAGGTATGCATTAATTTACATGCTCATACTATACTTCTGCACTAAATGTGCAGGATCTGACAGGTTCCTTTGATGGTCATCTTGGCGCATAGGGGTAACTGCTGAGGGGACTTTATGGTGAGCTGTATTCTATGATACACACCACATCCCTTAGAGTCTCCATCTTATTTATTTACTTTATCCTGTCTCTTCCATTTTTAAGACAGTTGTTGTATTATTATTGCACTCCTTAGCAGACGCTCATGCACTTGTGACACCGGGTTTTTGGGGTGTTTCTAGAATTAATTTATGGTTTTTATTATCATCGACACACTTTTACCTGGTATTTTATTAAAATTGTATGTATCTACGATTTTTAATGCATTAATTTCTTTATCTAATAAGATTCACAATTTCAAAATTAATAAAATAAATAATTAAGTTGGTAGTTTACCGTTGGCTTGCCTAACAGCGATGACGGGCGCCATCACGACCTATAATGGGTTTTGGGTAATGACAGCTTGGCATCAGAGTTCTAGGTTCACTTGGATCTCATGAGTCATTAGCGATTCAAGAAGAGTCTTGCGGATCGGTACAGAGACATCTATACGTATCTTCGAGAGGCTACATGGCTGTTAGGAGCACTTCCCTTCTTGATCCCTCATCGTGCGATTTGATTCCATTGAATCTTACACCTTCATTTCCTTCCTACTCATTCCCATACGATGATGAGCGTTTTTTATCAATTGGGCTTCAAGGAGTTGTAGTGGTACTGCAGATGTGGTGTGGGATGTTTCTCTCTGTGTATTCGGGCAGGCTATTATCGTAGCCTTGTGGAAGGGTGTTCAGTTGTTTCAGCCCAGTGTTAGTGTTGCCTACAGTTTCGAGGCTATGCACAATGTATTATGATGCTCATGCATTTTTATCGCACAATAGTGGTGTAAGTGGTAGAGTGATTATTTATGTGTCGCGACAGTGAATGTCTCGAAAGGAGAATTACTCGGTTCAGGGATTAGAGGTTCGACACTTAATTCCAAAGGAGGAAAGGTAATTAGACTATGGGTGTTCAGGCCTTGGTTGACGGAGTAGCGAGACTTTATATTTTCAAGTGTGGTGGAATTCGCATTTGTGGTGTGGTGTCGTCGTCCTTATTAGAACGCATTAAGTCTCATCAGTGTTATGGTCTCCTTTTATTTGCCTTCGGGGTAGGGTGTTGTGAATGGTGTTTAAGTAGCGGTTGTCAGAGATGGCAGTGCATGGCGGCTTCAGAGTCGAATTAGTGTTTCAAATGTTGATGGCTCGAGAGAGATGAAACTTATGGAGACTCAGAGTTGGTGGCAATTTATCCGTTCGAGTGCTATAAATATGGATTATGATTTGAGGCAGTATTTTGGCGGCGAATGAGAAAGAAGTACATGGTGGAAGTGGCAGGGCAACATATGAATTCTGTGGTAGGATATTCACATGCTTCGAGAAAGTTTAGAGAAATTTAGGGATCATGGTGGACAATGACTAAGTCTATGAATTTCATTTAGGATGGTGGCTACTATGCTGATGGAGCTTGAATATGATGAAAAGGCGTTTGCTTGGAATGGAGAGGGGCGTGAAAGCTTGATTATCATTTTGAGATGAAACATGACTTCGAGTTTTGGAACGTACAGTTGTACCTTCAGTTGATGCAAGAGGGGAATAAACAGACCCTTGCAGCTGGTGGACGAGCATGGGCTCAGGAGGGTTTACTGATTTCGTGGTAGTTGTAACCGGGGCAATATCATTGGAAGATGTCGATATGGAATTACACGGGTGGGATATCTCCAGTGAGCAGGCTAGTGGTTGCATGATTTTTGATAAAGTTCCTACGAAGAGTTCTACTTTCTCCCCAGCAGGAAGCATGTACTGTGATGTGAGCTCGGACCGCTTGAAGAAGATAGTACGAGTGTGCAATTATTGCTGATAATTCGGAATGTTTTATGAAAAGTTTAACAAGAGATTATGAGAAATTCGGTGGGGTAACGGTGCGAGATTATGGCAACTGAGAAGGAGGAGTTATTGTCGGTTATGGATTTATGTGATTATAGCTTGAAGCTAAGTGGGGGAGACCACCGCCTACGATGGGGTCATGTGGTTATATGCCTTTGCAGTATCGGGTTATGGGTGCATTTGTAGATTAGTTATGACCAAAAGGAGAAAACATTAAGGGTATATGGGCAAGGAATTTGATGTATGTGTGCTACATTTCACCTAATCAATTCGTGCACAGATGTTGGGATGACTTAGACTCTATGCTTCTTGTGGATGTGATGTTAAAGGAAAAGAATTCATCCAATTGTTTCTTTGGCAGTGTTTATGTGCTAGTAGAGCACTAGGGTTTGGATATATAATTGGGACAAGGTGAGAGTGGTTACTCCCAATAATGGTTCTAGTGGGTTCAAGAATTAAAGTGTGGTGACTAAGGATTTTTGGGTTCATTATGTGTTGAAGGATCAAATTTGTGCAGCAGAGTGTGAAGAATACTTGGAGAATTTCAATGTTATCATTGGGTCTGCGGTGTAGTGATGGAGATATAGAAGGAAACAATTTCGAATTCGTAAAAGATCTTTCAAAATGAGTGTATCAGTTGGAGATACTACTGAGTGCATGAAGAGGGTATGAGATGGCTGATGGGTATTGAGACGATGTGATCTCGTGATTTGGGTCACTCGGGATGAGTGTTCTTTGGGGTCCGTAATATGTTTGGATAGAATTATTATTTCAAAGGAAAGTCAAGAGTAAATTGGAAGAAGTTGAGTCAGTTAGTAATGGTTTGAATCAGCATGGTTGTGGAAAAGATCAGTCCCTTCGGTGTGTTAAGGCTATACGAGTGATTAGTGGTTGTACGTGCGGGCTTGACAACCAGCGTAATTTGATTGATTTGGAGGTATTTGATTCTTATGGCCTTGTTATGAGTAAATGGTTCTCAAAAGAATTATGGCGGTTAGACTACGACTTGAGGTTTACATTTTTCCCGGTTATGGGAATTCGGTTGTGGGTTGCAATAGTTCTTCTGAAATGAGTTGAGTGAAAGGGATTCTAGCCGATAAAATGTTTATTCTATCAGTGGTTCAGGGGTTATGATTAAATTCTTGTACACTCGCGTAGCGGCATGATAGTTGTAGTGAGCGATATGGAAATTAGAAGTTGAGGATCAAGGTTGCGGTTCAGATTTGACGATTGATCGTATGTGTCATGTGTAGGGTCTTGTGGATCTTTGGAAGGTTATTAACCTACTTTGGGATGACCGAAATCGACTTTGAGGTCTTTGGGTAGGTCTTATGTGAATGTATATTTTATACCGGATCAAATATGCTTATTCATCATAGCATTGCTTACGGATGAGTCTTCAAGCGCGGTGGATGATATTCATGCCTTAGTCTCTTTTAGGTGCTACTCCTTTATACCACGTGGGTTGTGAGACGGCTTGATTATTCACACGTGTGTTGTGGTCCTATGTAGCTTGTGGTGTTATATGAGCGAGATGGTTCTCAAGATGCAAGTCATTTATTGTACCTTTGTCGTGCTCGAGTTTTGTAGAGCATGGCACCATCCGCTTCCTTAGGGTTGTATTTATGCACTAGGAGTGCTTGTGGTCGATATTCAGGCATTTCGTGGGTTTGAGCATTATGGCTTGATGGGTACTTCCCTATTGATTATTATGTGTGGATCATGTGGCACGCCGCCACAGGTATCATGTTTGGATCGGGTTGCACGCCGCAATAGTGTGATGTTGAGTATGGTTCCTTATACTTATTTTATGTGCCTTGTTTCTCATCTCTGAGGTAGGTTCATAGCATCTGTTGGGCTGTTTTATTCGTTACGCGAGCTAGGTAGTTCTTTGCCAGAGTTTGTTCTTCCTTGTGGGTCATATTCGAGTTGTAGCTCGTTGGCGCATTGATGGCATCATATGAGATTCTAGGCGGCGTTTGAGGTGGCTTATTGCCCAAGAAGCTTGTACTGGGTGAGACGAGGTTATTCGACCTAAAATCAGTGCGATCAGATTTATGTAAGGTATATTAAAGAGAAAAAATCACTATTCAGTTCAGAAAGAGGTGATGGTCCTTGTCAATCGTAGAGACTCCATGACTTATTGATTTGGCAGGTGGTTATGAGCTTCTACGTGTCATTTTCATTGTTGCAGTATCGCGAGGATTGGATCAAGGTTTATGCGCATATGAGGTATAAAACAGGCATCAGGTTAGTGAATCTGCAGCTTCTACAGTTGGAAGACGTTATTATGGGCATACGAATTATGCGGTGCATTGTGTGGTTTCAGCATGAGTGCATGATCATATTTGGCACTGCGGGTTGAGATTGTTAAGTTATTCGTATGTTAGAATCAGGTCTCGTAGGGAATTTTGGATGTTGGAATTTGGTTCTAAGGCTTATGGGCTAAGGTATCAGGAAGCATATTCAGTCGGGCTCGAGATAATATGCTCACATGGGTTGCGGTGGCACGGGTAGGTGCACGAGGTGTTGAACAATGGTTTTGGGAAATTCCGGAGTGATTCTTGGCACGTTCGAGGACAAACGTATGTTTAAGTGGGGGAGAAAGTAATGACCCGACCGGTCATTTTCCACTCTAGTGCGTCGTTCGGCGGTTTGAGGCCTTGAGTAGCTTCACTTCATGTTTTATAACTTGTAAGTGTGGTCGGAATTGAATTTTGGGACGTTCGGAGTTAATTCGGAAGGAAAATTCTCAATTCATAAGCTTTAATTTGGAAGTTAGCATTTTGAATATTTTAGAATTTCCTAAGTTTGATTTGAAGTGGAATTTAATGTTTTCGATGTCTGTTTGGAGTTTTGAGCCTTGTAATAGGTTCGTATTGTGATTTGTGACTTGTATATAAAGTTTGGTGTCATTAAGAAATGTTTAAGTATGATTCAAACGCGTTCGTTGAAGTTTCAATATTTGAAAGTTGAAAGAAGAATTTTGATCATCGATTCATAATTTTGATGTTATTCGTGGCATTTAGAGCCTTTGGATAAGTTTGGATAAGGTATTGGGATTTGTTGGTGAGATCGGACAGGGTCCCGGGGGCCTCAGGTGAGTTTCAGATCATTTCTCCATGTTTTGCTCGTGCTGATGTCTGGTTTTGTTCTTCGCAAACATGACGGGATTCACGCGTTCGCGAAGAATGATAGTTGGATGCTGAGATTTTTTGCTTCGTATTCGCGACTGGTGCCTCGCGTTCGTGAAGGTTTGGATGATAATGCTACGCATTTCCGATGTCAGCTTCGCATTTGCGATGAAGAAGCTGGCTAGTGGGAAATTGGCCTACGCGTCCGTGATGGAGTGGACGCATTCACGATAGTGCAGCCTAGTTAAGCATCACGTTCGCGAAGAAGAGTTTTGGGTCCAGAGTTTGTTGAGCTTCACGAATACTAGGGCAGTACCGCGTTCGCGATGAAGGGTCGCTTGGCAGTGTATAAGTTTGGAAATCGGGTCTGGGTTCATTTTTATCTCATTTCTCCAATGGCGCCGATTTTGGGGCGATCTTGAAGGAGGTTTTTCATCATCCATCATAAGGTAAGTGGTTTCTACGCATTATGAATTAAATGCATGAATTATAAATGGATTTGAACATAAATATTGGTGAAAATTATGAGATTTTGAAGAAAAACCTAGAAATTGTAATTTTGGATTTTGGCCACGCAATTGGACATGGAATTAGGGATAAATTATATATTTGAGTTCATGATATTATGGGTAATGTTTATCTTCAAAAATATTTAGAATCCAGGCACGTGGGCCCGAGGGTTGACTTTGTTGACTTTTCGTGCGGAGTTAAAAATTATTATAAATTTATTAATTATGAGTGTTGGAGTATATTTTTATTGGCTTGCATGTTGTTTGACTAGCTTCAGATTGTTGGGCATCGATTTGAGGTGCTAGAGAGGCGTTGGAGACGGCTATGTAACTTCGGAGAGAGGTAAGTCTCATGTCTAACCTTGTGAGGGGAAAACTACCCCGTAGGTGTGTATTTGTTATGTGCTACATGTTGTGGGGTCTACGTACGCACGAGGTGACTATAGTCCGTACATAGCTATTATCATGTTATGTCCGGGTAGACTTAGGACTTTATCATGCAACATTTGTATTATCTGAATTCAACGTGTTAGTTTAATTTACCTAAAACTTATAAATGAAATGTGATTAGAGATCATATTAGATCGAATTTAACTACCTTGAGTTGTTGGCAAGATATTCAAAAATTGGTAGAAAGTCATGATTAATTTACGTTCCCATTTTTATATTGCAAACACGTAGCCCGTACTTCGATATGTTTTTTCTCTTCCTGGGAATTGGGCCGAACGCCTTGGCAATATATGTATATATGAGATGCATACATGGATCGGGTCGTAGGACATCGGCAGTATATGTACAGAACTATATGGATTGGGCCAAATGATCTCAACATAATTCGTGTATAAAATCGCTAAGAGTTCGAATACCCACGAGATTACCCTCTTGATTGGGGACATGGAAATTGCATGATATTCTCTTGTGACCGGAGATCAAATATTTACTTGATAATTCTTATTTGTTGATGTTGACAACCAATTTTGACCCTCCCTTTTAAAATTAATTTAGTTATACTTATTAATTTACAATAAATATTTGAAAGTATTTTCTAGTATTAAATACCTATTTCTACAAATTACTAAATATTAGTTTTGAAATTAATCACCTAGCATTAGTATTATGTAATTACAAAAATACTTACTATTATAAGATTATTAAAATAACTTTTATATACATCACATAGGACTTATAATTAATTTGACAAATTACTCCTTAATTTCTAGTTAATTAGACTACTATGTGAATAATTTGGAATTAATGCTATAATTCAAAAAAATGAAGTATTTATAAACACTTATTTACAATAGTTAGTAATGTATGTAATAATTATGATTTTATTGCATTTTATTAAAAATTATTATCAAAAGAGGCTATAGGCTATAATTGCAATTCTCTATTAAAGACCAATAGGACATTCTTTATATCAAAACTAGCCCAATACCCAAGCCCAATCCGGAATCAATCCAGTCCAAACAACCCCTACAATCCACACTGGCGATCCTTGCCACTCCTTTTTAAACCAATAGTTGTGCGCCACGTCGCCTTTCCCATCCCCTCACAAAAGAAACAAAACTAATCCGAGCCGTCCATCCCACAGATCAATGGATCTGAATTTGTCTCTGTTTTCCTTTTAATTTTAATAGCCTCAGCGAGCTTAATCTTGGTCGTTGAAACCAAGGGATCTAACATCTCTCAAACTTCGTCCATAAAAACACTTAAATCCCAATTTATCATGACCGTTGATCCAAAAGATCAACGGCCCATATCCCTTACCCTAAGTTTAACTTAAGAGACGACCCCAACTATTCTGCTAACCCTAATCATTTCCACATTGAACGGCCACCTCTCCTTTCCTCTTTTGTTCACTTTTCTCTCAACCTTATATGAACATCAATCAACAGACCTTGCACAAATTCGTGCAAGGTCATGAGATTTCTCAGCAAATCACCTCTCATGCCTCCCTATCCGTGAATCCCGTTGTATTTTCTTCTTTATTGATCAAATCTGAAACACCAGACATTGCCAGTAAAGTCGAAGCACTCATTTTATCTCCGTTCTTTCAAATCCAAACTTGCAGAATCATTCTCTTTGTCCCTAGGTTATGAGACCAGTGAGACACTTTCCATTTTCACTGATTAATTTCAAAACCCCTCAAATATGAAAATAATAGCTTGAAGATGTAATTTAAAATCGTTTAAATCCCCTCTCGCTCCGTCAAATCGTAGCATGCATGGAGTTTTTACAGGATTCATTATGGGGATTCTTTACCCAGAGGTCAAATGCAGTGACCTCTAGGTTTTATGTATTGACCAATGGTTCTCTGCCTTCAGCGATCAATCTCTCTCTCATCAGGTAAAAATCCTCGCTGTTTACCCTATACTCTTCTCTGATTTCACTCAGTTTCCTCACATCATCAACTCATCGTCATCTTCCACTATCTAATTTGAATATTGTTGAACCCTAGAAGCATTGAAAGCAACTATAAAAGGAGCCTTCAATGCTCTCACCTAACAGACCAGACCTAACACGAACACAAAAAGCAACACTAAGATTTCATAAAAATTTAGGTTTCCTTACTGATTTCTGGTTTTCTCTCTTCGTTTCTGAGTGCTTTCACTGCTCAAGCTTGAAGCTTTAGGTCCTAAGTAATTAGAAAGAATCTCTGTTTGGTCTGCTACCTTAGAGAAGGTCAGTACACCTCCAACTTTTCTCTTTTGATTGTTTTATTCAAGTATCACGAACATGTTATTATCTTTTTATTGATTGTGTTAGTTTATGACGTTTGTCATTAATGGATGTTATTTCAAGTTCATGATAATGTGTTATTAATTTGTGATCATTTGTCATACTTTTGAGTATCTCTTATTGGTATTGATTAAGTTTTTATGTGACCTTAATGATTTTCATTCTTATTTCAAATAGTCTACATGATTAAGTTTTCCTTAAGATGCCTTAATGACTTCTCATGTTTGCCTAGACTTCATATTTTTCTTTTAATGATTCTGTTGTGATCACTGTCTCTTCCACACTATTTTTCTTGCATTCTGTTGTTCTGTAGTCGAGATTGTTGTTTGATAGTTCTAACTAGAACAAACCTGAAAGATCATAGTTTAATCCTCCACCATTTAGCTGAAGCATGTGAAGTTTAAATGTTTAAATAATTTCCTTATCATGTAAGTGCTTGCTAACTCTAAGAACAACCTGCGAGTCATTGCTAAGAGAGTTTTATGTCTGTATCTAACTCGTAGTTTCATCTCTAGGTCTCTCTATATGAAACAGTCTCATTAAGATGAACTATTATGCACATCAGTAATCTGTCTGCATATATTCTGTTATGATCAAGTTATCTTTCATAAAAAATAGGATATAGTCATGTTTATTACAATTAAATTATAGTTGTTTTCAAGTTTAGCATAACTTCCTCATGTTTAGATGTTAATCTTGATCTATATAACTGAGTTAAACATGTTTGGTACAATGTCTTCCATGTATTTAATCCCATTTATGACATTGCTGACTTAGTCTCATAATAGGTGAAACTTACTATCTGTGTAAGATCATAACATCATTTGAAGCATCTATGTGTAGTTGATTGAAAAAATGCTGCATGTACCTCTATTTGCCTTCATGATTTCACATTTCTGTGCATTGTTTTGAAACTAAAATCCTCTCTTTCCCTGCTAATCTGAACTGAACATGGTCTATAAATCTTAAGAGAAACTTCTTATTACTAATTGGACATAATAGTTTACCTATTTAAATATAAGATTAGTGTTCTTATGAATACGTGGTTCTTCCATCAATTACAATTGAAGTAGGATTGATAATTTGTGATCCTATTAAGCACCTTTAGGGATTCCATGTTTGAATCTGTAAACCTATAGATATGCTAAGAGTTTTGATTATGTTCGGGTATCTTTAATAATACATGTAGAGGTTGCAAACTATGGTTGTTTGTCTAAATCCTTACTAATGCTTTAAAGAGTTCCAAGTAACATTTTCAGCCTATGTGTGTGTTGATGGTTAACCTAAGCTAACCAAACTGTGATTAATCTACCAAGACATAGGCATCTGTATTTCTAGGTTGCTTCATATCTGAACTGTGTGCTATTTACCTATCCTTTAAATGTGATCCCAAGTGTTTGGTTCTTTAACAGTAATACTATAGTATTTGCTTCCCCCATATGTGTTTGAAATCTGACCTTCAGACTTGTTTAATATGCGTTTCATTCATTTAGTATTGGAAATGTAGTCATAAAATGAAACTGTCTCTATGTCTTTATGTTATTCTGTCAAGAGATAATGTATGCTTATGTGGTAGGTGTATTATAGTAGTTGGTTTACATCGGAAGAGCCTCATTGGCACTTAAACCTATGGAGAAAATAATTTGTTAGTGGTTAAAGGTATTTGAGAGTAGAGTTTAATTTTAGGTTGGACTACTCTCCCCGACACAAGCATTGCCCTAGGCCTTGAGACCCTTGGGAACTTTGAAGTGTCGGGGAATTCAAAGAGGGGCATCTACATTGAGTGGGACTCTCACCTTAGCCCTTAATCTATTGACACTTGTTATTCTCTTTGGGTTTAGTGTTTAATGACAAAGAAAGGTTTTCAATATAAATCTGCCATATAAAACCACCATATTATTATAAGTTCTCATGGTATTCGAGTATTGATAGTTTGTTATATTTTTCTCCAATCATTTGCTTATATGTTTCATGCATGGTTGATTATACAGAATATGTATCTAATGATGTTCTTTTGTTTTGAACATGTACATTTGTTTGGGCCTGCTGAGTTCTTGAGGAACTCAGGCTCAAGTCCAGCATTGCTGTGTTTCTGGAAATTCGAAGTTAACTGTCGCCGTCCCTATTACTGTTGGGCCTGCCTCTTTGAGGCCCAAATATCAGAGTCCAATCCTCTCCCTCTAAAATCCTCCATTATTTACTGCTTCATTACCTTAGTTTTACTGCCTTGGCATATTTTGCTGCATCCTTGTAGTTATTTTATCTCACATGTATACAACAATTATATATTGGATTGAATGCATTACTTTATATCTTAAGTCATATAAAACTTAGGCAAGACCTGAATAAATTATGATTAAAAGAAGTATTAGTTAGTAACCAATCACATATTCGTTAATTGTAAGTTATTCTGCTATGTTTTCGCTAACTTGTCTTAAAGATTTTGAAGCCCAAAGCTTAGCAAATGATGACAACTCATATTTCAAAAAGAAAAACCAAAACTGAATCGCAAGTCTGATCTTCAAAAAGGAAAATCAAATCATATAAAAAAATAAAATAAAGTGTTGTCACCCAAAAGATTTTCAAATGGTTTTCATTCAAGTCTTAAAATCATGGTATATCTTAGGCATACTCTCATAGCACCTTCATCACATTAGAACAATACACACTTCCAAAATTTGGGAACAAATGTTTAAATATAGTTCTTATTTTTTACATATTTTTCCTAATTACAAACATCATATATATTTTTAAGCTCTTTTTAAGCACATATGCACTAACATCATTTTTCTAAAACCCTTCTTTAAATTCATCCTTTTTGAAACTACACTCTTCCCACATAGGAATTATGCCCTAATGTATGGTAAGCTTTAGATCACTAGTTAAGGCATAGTATAAATAATTCTAAATCTAGTTTAAGTCCTATGGATCTACCTCAGGTAGATTTTAAGGGGTGCCTAACACATTCCCCTTAGAAGAACAAGAACCCTTACCCATAATCTCACCGGTTAGCAAACTAATAAGGAGCATGACTTAGTAATTAAATTGGTACCCTAGTATACCTTTAAATATTAAGTGACGACTGTTTTTCATCAACAACAGAGAAACCACAAGTTGAATCTTATTTTGACTAGTGCAAAATAGGGTGCAACAATACGACGACTCTGCTGGGGATTTACACTTAGGTTCTGGCCTTAGCAGACTTAGACTAAATTTGGCATTTAGATTTATTTGTACATTGCCTTAATTATAGATAATATTTCACTTACGTGCTTACCTGCCTTATTTGCTCTTTATGCTTATTATCATGCGTATTGTTGCTACACTCTTGTCTGTTACAGCTTTATATACACTGTCATCATATTTTTTCCTATCGAGTCTTAGCCGTACACTATCACACACAATGGCACGTGAGGGTTATCTTTTATAAACCTCCGAACCTTCTTTTCAAAACTCTCTAGTTTTAAAGGATGACTTTGTCATGTCAACTAACATAACTTCTCGCAGCCTTCAGTCCAACTCAAAAGTAGGAAACACTCGACTCTGGAAACAATAGGCCATACTGTATAAGCCTTAGGTGAGTCGGTCCTTGGCATCGACACACAATTATGAAAAACTACCCTAATGTCAATAGGTCATGCACCCAACGCCATGACTTCTATGGAAAGACAAACAAATTTGACAAGAAACTTAAATATCCAAAGAAAACACTTACCAAACACCTTTCATTTACCCACCTCAGACAATGGAAATCAACCAAAACATCCCTCAGATTAACATGGTGACGGGAGCACCACACAAGTTGAAATAGTGGTGGAAGAACATTTGCCGGGAACATAGAGATTAGATCTGAACTCACCTCGGGGCACTGACCGGTTTGCTGAACATCCGAGCAGACAAGGTGCTCACTCACCTGTTGGATAGATTTTTAAGATCCAGCTAAGGTGGTGTTCAAGTTTGTCGACTGTGAGTTAGTACCGACATTCGAAGAAGTTACTAGTTTCACGGAGCTGCCATTCAACGAAAGGAAGCCGATATTGCCAGTTACTATGCCCAGTTATTGGTTCTTGGATGCTTTAGGTCTGGCTAATAGTAGGGGTCTCAAAAATACAGAGGACAGATGGGTAAGTATAATGACCTGGTCGGTCGTTTTGAGCTCTAGCGTGTCTTTCGGCGGTTTAAGGCCTTGAGTAGCTTCACTTCAAGTATTATGACTTGTACGTGTGGTCGGAACTGAATTTAGGGAAGTTCAGGATTGATTTGGAAAGAAGATTCTAATTTCGGAAGCTTTAAGTTGGAAGAATTGACTAAGGTTTGACTTTTGAGTAAACGACCTCAGAATGGGGATTTGAAGGTACCAATAGGTTTGTATGATGATTTCGGACTTGGGCATATGTTCGGGTTGAGTTGTCAAGACCCAAAACTCTAACATGTCGTGATGGCGCTTATCGTGGCACTAGGAAAGCCGACATTCAAAAATATTTCCCACACTTTTAACAGAAAATGAATTTAAGTAGTTTAAAGAATAAAAGATTTCATAAACGGGATAGGAACCCAAAATACAACGCGGAAATTTCCAACATCGGAGTGTCACTAAGTACATGAGCATCTATACATCACAAGTCTGGAAAAAACTGTCTAATATAATCTAAAACTAAGTACAATAAGCGGAAAGGTAGGGAAGGAGAGACATGGTCTGTGAAATGCCGACATCTACCTCGAAATCTCCAGAAGATCAACTGTGCACGGAAATCAACACCCACCGTGTCCGGAAACACCTGAATCTGCACACAAAGCGCAGGGTGTAGAGTGAGTACAACCAACTCAGTAAGTACCAATACTATATAAAGAACTGAAACTAGTGACGAGCTTTACATGTATAGTTCAATTACAGTGATTTTAACATAGGAAGGTAGGCATGCTTTCAAGTTTGACAATTAAGGCTAAAACAGTAATTTCATGTCAAGTTCAACTGGAACAGAGTGTAATATCTTTCAGAAATTTTCAAGACAGTGATACATGGCAGCTAAGTGTAACAAATATGAATTCAAATTCATCCTCTCAAGGCCACAGTAACTCAACCCTCCCATTCACTCAACACTCGGCACTCGCACTCAATAGGTACCTGCGCTCACTGGGTGTCTGTGCAGACTCCGGGGGGCTCCTTCAGCCCAAGCACTATAATCCACACGGACAACTAACATGCTATAATATAATATCTGGATCCGCATGGACAACTCACGTGCTGCACGGACAACTCACATGCTATAGTATAACATCTAGATCCGCACGGATAACTCACGTGCTGCACGGACAACTCACGTACTATAGTATAATACCTCACAATCAGGCCCTCGGCCTCACTCAGTCATCAACCTCTCCAGTCTCTCGGGCTCTCAGGAATCATAATAAGCAGCCCAGACAGCAATGATATGATGCATAAAAAATGAACAATGGTGACTGAGATGTAATATAAAAATAAACTGTGACCGAGTACAAAGCAACAATTTAGCAGATAATTCAACATGTACACGACCTTTGTGGGTCCCTACAATTCCAACAATTAGTCTAAACATGATTTGTGGTTCAATTTCTCTAATACATGGAGAATGTATAGATAACAACAAACTATACAACTACACGGTTCCATGGAATTTGACCAAGTTGCAATTCCTGCGGTGCACGCCCACACTCCCGTCACCTAGCATGTGTTTCACCTCAAAACCAAATACATGATACGTAATACGGGGTTTCATACCCTCAGAACCAAATTTAGAACTGTTACTTACCTCAATTCAAGCAAATCCCTACTCCAACACACCTTTGCCTCACAAAACGACCTCTGTATGCCTCGAATCTAGCCATAAACAATGCGATATAATCAATACGGGCTAGAGGAATAAACTCCATAAGAAAATGCTAAGCTATCAATAAAAATAAAAAATCAGCTCAAAGACGGCCCTCGAGCCCACGCCTCAAAATTCGATAAATGTCACAAAACCCGAAAGCCCACTCACCCACGAGTCTAACCATACCAAATTTAACAAAATCCGACACCAAATCGTCACCCAAGTCCCCAAATCAAACTCTCCAAATAACTAGCCTCAACCTCCTAATTTACACCTTAAATACACACCAACTAGGTGGGAAAATCAATGGGGAAGCAATATTATTGACTAAAAATAAGCACAAGGGACTTACCTCGAGAATCCCCTCGAAAACCCTCTCAAAATCGCCTAAACCGTGCGTGAAATGTTTGAAATGAAGCCAAAAATCGCAAACCCTTGCTTTAATAATCTGCCCAGGCTTTTTGCACATGCGGCCAAATATCCACACCTGCAGAACCGCTTCTGTGGTAAGTCCTCCACTTTTGCGGAAATCACTTAAGACCCCAAGGTCCGCATCTGCGCTCCATGTTCCGCACCTGCGGAGCGCTTCTGTGGCCTTCTACCGTCTTATGCGGAAGCAGGCCTCTCTTCCATCTTCGCATCTGCGGAGCCTCGCTCGCACCTGCGGGCTCGCAGATGCGGTTAACCTCTCATACCTGCGCCCTGCCCAGGCCAGCCCATCTCCGCTTCTGCGTAACTCTAGCCGCATCTACGGCATCGCAGGTGCGGAAATAACCTCGTACCTATGACCTCTACTCACTTCTTCCCTGGACGCTTCTGCGGCTCCTTTCTCGCTTCTGCGAGAATGTACATGCGATCCCCACTATGTAGGTGCGATTAAACTAGAAGCTGGTGAGCTTCAGCATTCCCCTCTAACTTTAAATAGATATGAAAACCATCCGAAATCAACTCGAGGCCGTCGGGACCTCAACCAAACATACCATCAAGTTCTAAAATACGATACGAACTTAGTCGCGTCCCCAAATCACCTTGAACAACATCAAAAACACGAATCGCACATAGATTCAAGCCTAATGAACTTTGAACTTCCAATTTCTACAAACGACACCGAAACCCATCAAAACACGTCCAATTGACCCCAAATTTTGCACACAAGTCACATATGATATTACGGACATACTCTAACTTATGGAATCATAATCCGACCCCGATATCAAAAAGTCCATTCCCGGTCAAACTTTCCAAAAATTCCAACTTCCACCATTTCAAGCATAATTTCACTACGGACCTCCAAATCACAATCCGAACATGCTCCTAAGTCCAGAATCACCTAACGGAGCTAAAAGAACCATCAAAACTCTGTTCCGGAGTTATTTACTCAAATCAACATCCGGTCAATCATTTTAACTTAAGCTTTAAATCTTGAGACTAAGTGTCTCATTTCATTCTGAAATCTCATCGTACCCGAACTAACTACTCCGACAAATCACCTAACAGAAATAAAGTACAAAATGAATGGTAAGTGGTGGAATGGGGCTACAATTCTCGAAATGACTGGCCAGGTCGTTACATCCTTCCCCTCTTAAATAAACATTCATCCTCGAACGGGTTTAGAAACATACCTGGAGTCTCAAATAGGTATGAATATCTGCTCCGCATCTCCCGCTCGGTCTCCCAAGTAGCCTCCCTTACTGGCTGACCTCTCCACTACAACTTTACTAAAGCTATGTCCTTTAACCTCAACTTTAGATCCTGCCAATCCAAAATGTCCACCGGCTCCACATCATAAGTCAGATCACCATCCAAGTGCTAAAATCCAAAACATGAGACGGATCACCGACATACTTCCGAAGCATAGAAACATGAAATACTGGATGCACACTCGACAAACTAGGTGGCAAGGCAAGCTTGTAATCCACCTCCCAAATCCTCTGAAGTACCTCAAATGGCCCAATATACCGAGGGCTCAACTTGCCCTTCTTCCCGAACCTCATAACACCCTTCATGGGTGAAGCCTTGAGTAGTACCTTCTCCCCAACAATGTAAGCAACATCACGGACCTTCCTATCGGCATAACTCTTCTGTCTAGACTGCACCGTGCGAAGCCGCTCCTGAATTATCTTAACCTTGTCCAAAGCATCCTGGACCAAGTCAGTACCCAATAGCCTAGCCTCCCCGGGCTCAAACTAACCCACCGGATATCTACACCGTCTCCCATACAAAGCCTCATATAGAGCCATCTGAATGCTTGACTGGTAGCTGTTGTTGTAGACAAACTCCGTGAGTGGCAATAACAGATCCCAAGAACCCCCAAAATCAATGACACAAGCGCTACAAGCACATATCATATCCTCAAATATATGAATAGTGCGCTCGGACTGTTCGTCCTTTTGAGGGTGAAATGTTGTGCTCAACTCAACCTGGGTACCCAAATCTCACTGCACGGCTCTCCAAAACTGCGATGTGAAGTGTGTTCCCCGATCTGAAATGATGAAAACTAGCACGCCGTGGAGGCGAACAATCTCTCGGATGTAAATCTCAGCCAACCGCTCTGAAGTATAAGTTGTCCCAACTGCAATGAAGTGCGCGGACTTGGTCAGCCAATCCACAATTACCTAAATAGCATCGAACTTCCTGAAAGTACATGGGATCCTAACTATAAAATCCATGGTGATCCGCTCCCATTTCTACCCTGTAATCTCTAACCTCTAAAGTAATCCGCCCGGTCTCTGATGCTCATACTTTACCTACTGACAGTTGAGGCACCGAGCTACAAACCCCACTATATCCTTCTTCATTCTTCTCCACCAATAATGTTGCCTCAAGTCCCGGTACATCTTCCCAGCACCCGGATGAATGGAATACCGCAAACTGTGGGCCTCCTCAAGAATCAACTCACGTAGCCCATCCACACTAGGCACACAAATCCGACCATGCATCCTCAATACTCCATCATTCCCAATAATAACTTCTCTGGCATCACCATGTCCTTAAGGACAAGAAAATAAGGGTCATCATACTGGCGCTCTCTGATGCGATCATATAAAGAAGACCAAGAAACCACACAAGCCAAAACTCTGCTCGTCTCGGAAACATCCAATCTGAAAAACTGGTTGGCCAAGGCCTGAACATCCAAGGCTAAAGGCCTCTCTGCTACTGGTAGATATGCTAAACTCCCCAAACTCTACGTCTTGCGACTCAAGGCATCAGCCACCACATTGGCCTTTTTGGGATGATAGAGGATGGTGATGTCGTAATCCTTAAGCAGCTCTAACCATCTCCATTGCCGCTAGTTAAGATCCTTCTGTTTAAACAGATGTTGTAGACTCCGATGATCGGTGAAAACCTTACAAGGGACACCATACAAATAGTGCCGCCAGATCTTCATGGTATGAACAATAGCTGCTAACTCGAGGTCATGGACATGATAGTTCTTCTTATGCACCTTCAGCTGTCTAGATGCGTAGGCAATCACCCTACCGTCCTTCATCAATACACGACGCATCACAATATACCATATAGGACCCCGAACCATTAAGCAACACCAACACTGGGGCTGTAGTCAAAGCAGTTTTGAGCTTTTGAAAGCTCTCCTCACAATTCTCGGTCCACTTGAACAGAGCACCCTTCTGGGTGAATCTGTTCATAGGTGCTGCAACAGACGAGAAACCCTTTACAAATCGATGGTAATACCCCGTCAAGCCAAGAAAACTCCAAATCTCCGTAGCTGGGATGGTTTAGGCCAACTCTGCACTGCTTTAATATTCCTCGGATTTACCTTGATCCCCTAATTCGATACCACAATGCCCAAAAATGCCACTGAATATAGCCAGAAATCACACTTTAAAAATTTTGCATACAACTTCTTTTCTCTCAAGGTTAGGAGCACAGTCCTCAGGTACTGCTCATGATCTTCTCGGCTTCGGGAGTACACCAGAATGTCGTCAATAAACACAATGATGAAGAAGTCAAGATAGGGCTGCAATACACTGTTCATCAAGTGCATGAATGCTGCTGGGGCATTGGTCAGCCCAAAAGACATCACAAGGAACTCATAATGACCATACCGAGTCCTGAAAGTAGTCTTTGGGATATCTGGCTCCCGAATCTTCAACTGATGATAGCCTGAACGCAAGTCGATCTTAGAGAATACCCTATCACCCTAAAGCTAATCAAATAGGTCATCAATATGTGGCAATGGATACCTGTTCTGCACTGTAACCTTGTTCAACTCGCGATAAACAATACACATTCGCATAGAACCATCCTTCTTCTTTACAAATAAGACAGGAGTACCCCAAGGCGACACACTAGGCCTAATAAACCCCTTATCAAAGAGTTCTTGAAGCTGCTACATCAATTCCTTCAACACAGTCGGTGCCATACGATACGGTGGAATAGAAATGGGTTGAGTGCCCGACGCCAAGTCAATACCAAAATCAATCACCCTGTCGGACATGCCCGATAGGTCTGTAGGAAGTGCCCGATAGGTCTGTAGGAAACACATCCGAAAAAACTCGCACTACCGGGACAAAATCAATAGCAAGAGTATCAGCTCCAACATCCCTCACAAAGGCCAAATAAGATAAACAACCCTTCCCAACCATCCGCTAGGCCTTAAAATATGAAATCACTATGCTGGGAACATAGTCTAGAGAACCTCTCCACTCGATCCTTGGCAACCCCGGCATCGCCAACATCGCGGTCTTAGCGTGACAATCTAGAACAACACTACATGGAGACAACCAATCCATACCCAAGATCACATCGAAGTCCACCATACTAAGCAATACGAGATCAGCTCTAATCTCCAATCTCCTAATTTTCACTACACACGACCGATATACACGGTCCATAATAATAGTATCACCCACTGGCGTAGAGACACGAATATATGAAACTAAGGACTTACGGGGCATATCCATGTGGCATGCTGAGACAATACCTGTGATCACTGCATCGGAGGTAACATCATTTGGTCTGGAAGGGATAACATAGAATCGGGTCTGACCGCCCTCTACTCTCCTTCCCCCTCTAGGGCAACCTCTAGCTGCCTGGGCCCCACCCCGAGCTAGCTGAGTGGGTGGTGTAACTGCTAGTGCGGGTGCCATCGGCCGATAACTCTGCTATGGAGCCCCACTCAACAACCTAGAGCAATCTCTCTCTATATGACCAAAGTATCCGCACTCGAAACAACCCCTTCTATGACGGAACTGCTGCTCCAGATAACCCGAGGAACTACTTGTAAAAGCCTGAGCGGACGAGGCATGGTGGGAACTATGCGCTGGTAGTGCACTGAATGAAGACTGACCTGAATGAGTATTGTAAAAACTGTGGCTAGCTGATGCGCCATGATGAGCTGGACGAGTCGTTTGAGCGGGCCTATAAGGATGACCTCTGCTGTGGTAGGACTTCCCCCTAGAAGGTACACCACCAAAACCGCCTGAACCTCGAGGCCTCTTGGTCTCTCTCTCACCCCGCTCCTGGCTACGAACCATCTCTATCTGCCGAGCAATGTCAACTATCTCATCAAAAGTGGCACTACATACCCTCTCTCTAGGCATAAGCAACCGCACCTGATACGTGAGGCCATCAGTGAACCTCATGATCCTTTTCCTATCAGTGGGAACCAACCAAACTGCGTGGCGAGCTAACTCAGAAAACCTCATCTCGTACTGGGTCACAGACATGCCATCCTACTGAAGCTGCTTAAACTTCCTGCGCAACTCCTCCCTACGAGACCGCGACACACACTTCTCCAAAAAGAGAACAGAGAACTCCTTCCATGTAAGTGGTGTTGCACCAGCCGGCATGCGCCTCTCATAAGCCTCCCACCAACTGAAGACAGCCCCAGAAAACTAAAAAGTAGTGAACAAGACCTCACTGGTCTACAGAATACCTGTTGTACGAAGCATCCGCTGGCACTTGTCCAAGAAGCCTTGCGCATCCTCTGACTCAGCACCGCTAAATGATGGAGGCTGAAGCCTCTCAAATATCTCTAGCTTCTTTGATCATCATCGGTCATAACGGGGACCACCGGAGCCTGAGTAACTGCAACTGATTGGGATGGTAGCACCTCCGGTGTCTGAATTCCTTGTATTGCCTACTCTAGAGTATGGGCAGCGGGGGTATGAGTACCTCCCCTGGCCTGAGAATTGGCTGGTGCGGCTTGAGTCGATACCACCTGAGCAAGGCCTGTGCAAACTATCAATATCTAGGCCAAGGCCTCCTGAAGGCCTGGAATCACAATGGGTACAACTGGTGCCTGAGCTGGCCCCACTGGCTTAGCTACATCTGGAACCTGCTCCTAAGCTGGAGCAACTGGTGGATCTGCAGGTGCTGCTCTATCTGTTGTACGAGTTGCACCTTTACCCCTACCGCAACTCTTACCGCGACCTCGGCCTCTCGTGGCCGTAGCTGGTGGTACCGGTGGATGTCCATCATGTCCGATAACAGGTATCCTCACCATCTGTGAGAGAATAGAATAAAGAAATTCATTTACCGAAACCAACAAATCCGCA
Source organism: Nicotiana otophora (assembly GCA_000715115.1). Taxonomy (NCBI): domain Eukaryota; kingdom Viridiplantae; phylum Streptophyta; class Magnoliopsida; order Solanales; family Solanaceae; genus Nicotiana; species Nicotiana otophora. Next base: position 355,536 of record AWOL01S0052954.1, read on the forward strand.
CGACAAGAATGTGAAATTTCCTAGGTTCGGCAGCCTCTCGAAGATAAGTACAGATGTCTCCATACCGATCTGCAATACTCTACTAAACCCGATTATGACTCGTGAGACCTATGTAACCTAGGCTCTGATACCAACTTGTCACGACCCAAAATCCTAACCTGTCATGATAGCCCTATCGTGGTACTAGGCAAGCAGACATTCAAAAATATTCCCACACTTTTAATAGAAAATGAGTTTAAGCAGTTAAATAATAAAAGATTTCATAAAAGGGATAGGAACCGAAAATACAACGCGGAAATTCCCAACATCGGGGTGTCACTGAGTACATGAGCATCTATATATCACAAGTCTGAAAAAAACTATCTATTATAATCTGCAACTAAGTACAATAAGCGAAAAGGTAGGGAAGGAGAGACAAGGTCTGCGAAATGCCGACAGCTACCTCGAAATCTCCAAAAGATCAACTGTGCACGAAAATCAACACCCACCATTTCCGAAAACACCTGAATCTGCACATGAAGTGTAGGGTGTAGTGTGAGTACAACCAACTCAGTAAGTAACAACACTAAATAAAGAAATGAAAGTAGTGACGAGTTTTACATTTATAGTTCAATTACAGTGATTTTAACATAGGAAGGTAGGAATGCTTTCAAGTTCGGCAATTAAGGCCAAAACAGTAATTTCATGTCAAGTTCAACTGAAACAAAGTATTATATCTTTTAGAAATTTTCAAGACAGTTATACATGGCAGCTAAGTGCAACAAATATGAAATCAAATGCATCCTCTCAAGGCCACAGTCACTCAGCCGTCCCATTCACTCAGCACTCGGCACTCGCACCTAGTAGGTACATGCGCTCACTGGGGGTGTATGCAGACTCCGGAGGGGCTCCTTCAGCCTAAGCGCTATAATCCACACGGACAACTCATGTGCTGCATGGATAACTCACGTGCTATAATATAATATCTGGATCCGTAGGGACAACTCATGTGTTGCACGGACAACTCAACTACTACAGTATAACATCTGGATCCGCACGGACAAATCACGTACTGCACGAACAACTCACGTGCTATAGTATAATACCTCACAATCAGGCCCTTAGCCTCACTCAGTCATTAACCTCTCCAGTCTCTCATGCTCTCAGGAATCATAATAAGCAGCCCAGACAGAAATGATATGATGCATCAAAAATGAACAATGGAGACTAAGTTATAATATACAAATAAACTATGACCGAGTACAAAAAAGCAATTTGGGATATAATTCAACATGTACACGACCTCTGTGGGTCTTTACAATGCCAACACGTAGTCTAAACATAATTTGCGATTCAATTTCTTTAATGCATGGAGAATGTACAGATAACAACAGATTATACAACTACACAGTTCCACGAATTTTGACCAAGTCTCAATTCCTATAGTGCACGCCCACATGCCCGTCACCTAGCATGTGCGTCGCCTCAAAACCAAATACATGAAACATAATATGGAATTTTGTACCCTCAAAACTAAATTTAGAACAGTTACTTACCTCAATTCGAGCAAATGCTACTCCAACACACCCTTGCCTCACGAAGCGGCCTCCGAATGGCTCAAATCTATCCATAAACAATGCGATATAATCAATACATGCTAGAGTAATCAACTCCATAAGAAAATGCTAAGCTATTAATTAAAATAAAAAATCGGCTCAAAGTCGGCCCTCGGGCCCACGTCTCGAAATTTGATAAAAGTCATAAAATAAAACCCACTCACCCACGAGTCTAACCATACCAAATTTAACAAAATCCGACACCAAATCATCACCCAAGTCCCCAAATTAATTTCTCCAAATCCCTAGCCTCAACCTCCCAATTTACACCTTAAATACACACCAACTAGGTGGGAAAATAAATGGGGAAGCAATATTATTGACCAACAATAAGCACAAGGGACTTAGCTCAAGAATCCCCTCAAAAACCCTCTCAAAATCGCTTAAACCATGATTGAAATGTTTCAAAATGAAGCCAAAAAATAGCAAACCCTTGTTTTAATAATCTGCCCAGACTTTTCGCACCTACGGCCAAATATCTGCACCTGCAGAACTGCTTCTGCGAAAAGCACTTAAGTTCCCCAGGCCCGCATCTGCTCTCCAGGTTCTGCACCTGCGGAGGCGCTTTTGCGGCCTTCTATCCGCTTCTGCAGAAACATGACTCTCTCTCATCTCCGCATTTGCGGAGCCTCGCTCGCACCTGTGGGCTCGCAGATGCGGTTAACCTCTCGTACTTGCGCCCTGCCCAGGCCAACCCTGCTCCGCTTCTGCGTAACTTTAGCCGCATCTGTGGCATCGTAGGTGCGGAAATAATCTTGCACCTGCGACCTCTACTCACTTCCTTCCTGGCCGCTTCTTCAGCTCCTTTCTCGCTTCTGCGAGAACGCACATGTGATCCCCACTCCGCAAAAAGGAAGTATGATTAATCATGTATCCATGTATTGACTTAGAACTAAATTTTGAGTTAAACCTATTTTGATGTAGTTTATTTCCCTTATCTATAAACTTTTGCTTAATTCAACTTTTAATATGTGTAAGATTTTCCCCTGTTTACATAAGAATCATCACTGCATTTGAAATGTTTAAGTATCTGACTGAATGCTGCACGCTCTTGTTTAGGTCTTGATTATATATCATGTCTAGAACTGCCCTAATCCTTGCTCTTTTGATAAATTTAAAACCAAGTCTAATCCCTAAAGTCTCATAAGGATCCTGGCTAATGTTATCTGAACTTGATGATTTATTAGGAGTATGATTTGTAGAAATCCTTAGAAACTCCCAATTGTGGTCTGTAAATTGTACATCTGTTGAAAGCCTTGATCATGTCCTAGATGTCTTCAATAGCCACTGAAAAATCACTAGTCATGACTATGTTGCCTGAATTTACATTGCCGATTCTCTATAAAAGTATTAATGTAGCAGTACCAACCTATATATGTGCTGAAAAGAAAGTCAACCAGTTCTCACTAGGTTTATCATACACAAGAAACCTCTATATATGTTGAGTTGTTGTTGTATATCTTTACCTTTCTTTGGCATATTTCCTTACTCTAAATTGAATTGTTGTAAAATGTTTGGGATGTTTCTGATGTTCACCTGTATGAGTTTCACAATCAGAGTTTTTCTTTCATGTGATACATACTTTTGTTTGGTCATCCAGTATAGTCTATATGTTCTTATGATAGGAGGGAAGGTATATATTTTGTGATTAGGTAATACTGTAGCATTTAATTTACATTGGAAGGGCCTTATTAGCACTTAAACCCGTAAGGAAAACATGTTGTTAGTGTTAAAGGTTATTTAGGAGCGGAGTTCGACTCTAGGTTGGACTGCTCTCCCGGGCACAAGCATTGTCATGGGCCTTGAGTCCCTTGGGAACTTTGAAGTGTCGGGGGATCAAAAAGGAGCATCTACCTCGAGTGGAGCTTCCTCCTTAGCTCTTAATTCGTTGACACATTTAGTTCCTTAAGGGTTTAATGTTTAATGACAACGAAAGGTTTTCAATGTGAATTATTTGCTAAGTAAAACCATCACATTATCATATAATTTCCTACAGTATTAATCATTTCCTTGTTTCAATTATTTGTTTATATACATGTCATGTGTATTAGAATATTATGAGAATATGGAGTATATTTCTAATGACCTTCTTTGTTCTTTTGGGCATGTGTACATTTGGGCCTGTTCAGTTCTTAAGGAACTCAGGCCCAAACCAGCTCTTGTTATATTTTTGAAGAGTCCAGTCTTGCCATGGCCGCATCTCTCAAGTCGTTGGGCCTACCTGGTTGGGGCCCAATCATCATAGTCCAGTCCTCTCTCCCTACCTCTTTCATTACTGTTCTTCATTTCCATATATTAGTTTACTGCTTTCATCATCTTTTGCTTACTGCCCTTGTTGTTGTTCGTATCATATGATGTGCCCTTGTATTTAACACTCATATATTAGATGATGTATTTTTCTTTTATGCTTTAGTATTACATGGAACATAGGCAAACCTGAACTAATATAGGACATAAAAAGAATAGCTAGTAATTAATCTTCACCTCCTGTTAATTATAACTTTTCATCTTGCACACTCACTTTTTTCTTAGAGATTTTTGAAGCTTAGGTCCTTAATCAGAACGGCAGCCCATTTCCAAAGAAAATTAGGAAAGAATCATTGATTTTCACTAACAAGGAATGAAATCAGATTTTCATAAAAAAGCGATAACATACAGTCTCAAATGAATTTCCAAAGACTCGCTTCTTTAGATCTTCTTTTTTGTAGAAAACACCAAGGTACATTTGAAAATCATCTTTCTTACAAACAACTCTTAAGATTACTCTAGCATCTATTCTTCAAATACTTACTTCATGACTTAATAATTACCAGCCTTAAATCTAGACCACTGTCAAAATCCTCTTAACTCTCAATAACTCTTTATAATCATATACCCCTTCTAAAGTTTTATATGTACTCCTTTTAACATGTAGTAAACCATGCCTTAGTGATAATTAAGCATAGTATAAATAACCGAGCCTCTAAATTAGTCTGAGTCTTACGGAGCTACCTCATGTAGATTTTAAGGGGTGCCTAACACCTTCCACTTAGAAGAACAAAAACCCTTACCCATAATCTCACCGGTTTGCAGACCTGTAATGAACATAACTTAGTAATTAAATAGGTACCCTAGTATACCTTTAAATATTATGTGGCGACTCTTATCAATCAACAACAGAGAAACCACAAGTTGAATCCTGTCTTGACTAGTGCAAAATAGGGTGCAACAACATGGCAACTCTTCTAGGGATAATCACACATAGGTTTTGACCTTAGCAGACATAGACTAATTTGGCCTCTATATTTATTTATACCTTGCTTTGATTATAGTTGAAATTGCAATTACATGCTTACATGCTTTATTTGCTCTTTATAATTATGTGCTCTTTATGATCACTATGCTTATTGCTGCTACACCCTTATTTGTTACTGCTTTATATACATTGTCATCACATCTCTTCCAATCGAGTCTTGGCCGTACACTATCACACACAATGGCACGCGAGGGATGTCTTTTACACCCCTCCGAACCTTTTTTTTCAAAACACTCTAGTTTCAGAGAATGGCTTTGTCAGGTCAACTGACATAACTTCTCGCAGGTTTCAGTCCAATTGAAAAGTAGGAAACAAACATGACAAGACACTTAAGGATCTGAAGCAAATACTTACCCAAATATCTTTCTTTTACCCACCTCAGAAAAATGGAAATCAACCAAAACATCCTTAAAATTAGAATGGTAATGGGAGCACCACATAAGCTGAAACAGTGGTGGACGAGTATTTGTCGGGAACACGGAGACGAGGTTCGGACGTACCTAGGGACATTAACGACATTGATGAACATCCGAGCGGACAAGGTGCTCACTCACCTGTTGATAGAATTTTGGGATCCGGCTAAGGTGGTATTCAAATTTGCCGACTGTGAGCTGATACTGACATTGGAAGAAGTCACAAGTTTCACGAAACTACCATTCAACGGAAGAAATCCAGTATTGCCAGTTACTATGCCCGATTATCGGTTCTTGGATGCTCTAGGTCTTACTAACAGCAGAAGCCTCAGAAGTACTAAGGACGGATGGGTGAGCATCGACCAAATATTCGACAGGTTTGGGCACTGTGAAATTTACGAATGGTATCCGGGGGAGTTGCAATGTGACCAGGTGACGTGGGAGAGTCTCAGACCTATCACTTTCACAATTGCACTATTGGGATTGGGATTATTGGTCTTCCCACAGCGAAGGGGTTGTATCAACATCAACCTGCTACCAGTGGTCTTGGCAACCTTCCGCAGATCTTCAAGCTACTTTAGTGCCGATGGTGTTAGCTGAGATGCTGAGATATTTGTCCACATGTGCACGAGGGTACAATTTCTTTAAGGGTTGTAACCTGCTGCTTCAGATCTAGGCTACTGAACACTTCTTCCAGCGAGAGGCCACCATCGACTACTTCATGAGTGTCTGCAATATGATCCGCAACCACAATGAAAGAATAAGGCACTGGATCTCCCCACATAGGCAAGAAGAATGGAGGGAAACACTGACCAAGCTGCCAGCAGAATGGATCAATTGGAAACTCTCTTGGTTAGGAGGAAGGGCAATCTTGAGGACTCCTCAGAAGTACTTCATTGATTTGATCGGACTGGAAGGCATTCAACCATACTCACCCTTGCAGGTCCTGAGATGATTCGGGATGATCCAAGATGTGTCTCTGTGGACAAGGACGACGCTATACAAGGATGAGTACAATGGCCAGATCCCAATTCCCAGGATAAGAAGACTGTAAGAAGAGTGGAATGATCTGGTGACAATTCCTATGGGGCAAAACTCATGGTGTACTCCCAAGTATTACGTCTGGATTAATAAAGAAGATGAACTAGCCCACCCAAGCAGAGAGGGTATAGCCTGGTTAGAGGACACAGTGGTTTCCTTGCAAATTTATCATGAGATCCTACCGCATTATCTTATGACCACATTAATGCATCGTCAGGTGGTCCTAGGATCCATTGACCATATGTTGCAACCGGCTGAAGATGATGACCAGGTAGTGGAGTACATCCAAATAGAGTCAAGCACAGAGCCAGAAGAAGATTTGGAGGAGGAGTCTGAATTCAACAATGATGAAGAAGAGTTTGAGGAAGACCCGGAAGAGGATTCGAAAGAGGAGCCAGAAGAAGAGAAGGATACAGGAAACAACTCAGGGGATGGTTATTAGAGTTGGTTGATTTCCCCTTCTTTCCCCACTTTGTACCTTTACCTATAGTTTTTCTCTTTTACTTTCCAAAAGGGGAATTGTCTGAGCCCGTGCAACTCTATGAAACAATGATATAATCCTTGTTCCCACTTGTATCAATCCAAATTATCAATGAAAACAAATTGCTTCAGATCTAAATGTGTCATTTTAAATATCTGTCAAATATCATCGAACTAGGCCTATCTCCGGCAATGAGAGGTCCCCGCATATTCTAGGAACGCGCTAGTTGTAATACATGAATTATTTGCTTTGTGTGATTTTCTGCTCGCATACATGAAGAAAATGACTCTTGTTCCTTTTTTTTCTTTCTTCTTGTTTTCCTTTTGCTTTATTATTATCCCTAAAAATAAAAGAAATTTGGTTTGTGTTGACCAAAATTGGCGGAACCACCATACAATCTAAGGTCAAAGTGAAATATGCCAGTCGCAGAAGACCCAACTGAACATGCTCTGGTCATAGCCAATAGCCCGAGGTGATCGGGGGAAAAAGACAACACTAGGAATGATGAACATGTGGCCAGGATGGCCCAGGAAATGGAGTCCTTAAGGGAGGAGGTACAACATATCAGAGAACTGGCGCACCTGGTCGTGACAACACTTCCTTAGACACCTAGATTACCTTCTTTGGATTCACTTCTAGATCAGTTTCCTTCAACATCACGCCAAAACAACAACACCCCAACTTTAAATCCCACCACTCAAGTCATACCTCCAGTAACCCCCTCTAACCCACCAAATCCCCCTATTCACACTCCTTACGTACCACAATACACTCAGATATCACAAAATCCGCCTATTACCACTAATGCAACTACCCCTTCTCGTGACAGAGTCACTTTCACCACTAACCAGCACATAATTGTGGCACATGCTGCCGCTCGTGAGCGATATGTTCCCCCTGTATATGCCATTTCTAAACCTACCTTTACAACACCTGTCACGGTCATGGTGCCTTATGATATTGACCACTACGCCGAGATGGAGAGAGAAGCTAGGCTTAAGAAAGAAGAGTCAGTGTCTGAGTAGTTGCAAATGTTGAGAAGGCAAATGAATAGTCTCTAAGTTGCCCGAGGAAGTAAAAGTTTGGACTATGAGGACATGTATATTCATCCAGATGTGGATATGCCAGTAGGGTACAAACCCCCAAAGTTTGATATCTTCGATGGGATGGGATCCCCTCACGCACATTTGAGGGCATATTGTGACAAGTTAGTCGGGGTAGGAAGGAATGAGAAATTAAGGATGAAATTATTCATAAGAAGTTTGAGGGGAGAAGTACTCACCTGGTATACCCGACAGGACCCGCGAAATTGGAGAACTTGGCAAGATATGGTGGAGGACTTCATGAATCATTTTTTATTCAACACATAGATCACTTCTGATCGGTTCGCACTGGTGAACCTGTAATAAAACCATCTGTGTCGTTTCAAGAATATGTACTACGATGGAGGTTGGAGGCTGCCGGAGCGCAACCTCTGCTGGATGACAGTGAGCTAACCAAGTATTTCATCCGAGCCTAGGAGGGAATATACTTTAAAAAGATAATGGGAATGATAGGCCAAAAGTTCCCCGAGATGGTCAAGATGGGAGATCTCTTAGAGGAGAGTATAAAATCCGGTAAAATGCAATCTATGGTAGCACTACAAGCGGCCAACAAGGCTATCTAGTCAGGGTCAATCGGTAGTGGAAAGAAGAAGAAAGAGGAGGTCTCAACGGTCGTTCCTTACTACCAAACCAACCCACCTCATGGAAGCACCTCTTATTCCCCAAACAACCACTCACCACCACCCACTTATGCTCCAGTCTATAATACCCAGCCATATTACCACCCTCAACCACAATACAATCCTCCTCAAGCCAACAACAACCAAAACCCACAACGACCATATGCTCCTATCCAAACCACTACCCATCAAAACTGACTTGTTTATGTACCACGCCCTCGTCCCAACATTGAAGAGAGGGGTCGTAAAACTTATACCTTGATTTCTGAGCCTCAAGCCCAATTGTTCAAAAGTTTGAGAAGAGCAGGATTGATACACCCAATCGAGGGAAAGGTTCCTGAGCATCCTTCCAAATATTTTGATGCCATTAAAAAATGTGTGTATCATTCCAATGTACCTAGGCACGATACTGAAGATTGTTTCAAGTTGAAAAATAAAATTGAAATCCTGATCAAGAGCGAATCCATTCAGTGCACTCCGGCACCACCTAATGTGAATCGCAACCCGCTGCCAAATCATTGAAACCAAGGATCTAACATGATCACATTAGACGAAGAATATGACCTGAAGAGAACAATTGTCACTATAGGGAATGCAAAAGTCGCAAGGATCCCTCCTCAAAAGGCTCCGATCATTACAGTACAACTAAGGACTACAGTGACAGTTCAAACATATCCGCAGCAACCTGCTGATGCTACTCAGGACTAAGAAGATCGGGAGTACAAATCCGTCCCATGAACTTACCAACAAAAGGGAAAGGCCTAAATGATAGACTCTGCCGCAACCCATGGTATGACTAGGCCTGGGAGATGCTACACCCCTGAAGATGACAATCAAGGAAATATGGGGAGAGAACAAATTCCAAGGAGGAACATAACAGACCCAGAAGCCGCTAAGTTTTGGAAAAGAATGTCAAGCAAAGAGTATTTTGTGGAAGAGAAGTTGAAGAAAACTCCAGCACAGATATCTATCATGGATCTATTAATGAGCTCTGATAGCCATAAGGATGCTTTGTTGAAAGTACTAAGTGGGGTAAGTGTACCAAGTAACACCATTAGCGAGGTGTTGGCCGCGACAATTGGGAAAATAGTCGAAGCAAACATGATCACTTTCGTAAGAGACGATGGACGATCCTTGAACATTTTAAAGGGCTTGGACGGCTTATTTTTGGTCATTTTCGACCAAGTACAGTTCACAGACTCTCTCACACCTCTCTAACTATTCTCAAGGGTTCCAAGTCGAATCCAATGGTGTTTTACCTAAACCTAACATCAAACGTTAGCCTAAGTGAAGAAGAGAGTCTCTATTGTATTGTGATGTGATTAAGGGTGATTATAAGCTAAGAGAGGCTTTGGTTCGAGTTTTTTCAAATTATTTAAGGTATGTATAACACCCTATTTCTTGGGATTAATCTTATCTATGTGTTGGTTAAGTTATCTTGATGAATAATTATAAGATAGAACTTGAAGTTGTATAAGAAATTGTTGTCTCTTATTGGACTATTTCGGAGTTGTATATATGACTTCATATGGCTGTAAATCATGGGGAATAGCTTGGTTATAATGTTCTTATTGTTTTTATTCTTGTCAATATTTTGAGTATGTTGATGATGTTGTAAATAGGATAAGAAGCAACCACACAATACCTAGAAGTTGTTCATGTCGTTGTTTTTTTCTTGTGGGGCTGTTTGATGTTACTTTTATGATGGATATAAGGTTGGAATGTCATGTCAATATATATGTTTATATGCTGCACCTATTGTTGGTGTTGTAAGTACAGGGGAGATGGGAAAAAGAGTTGGGGTTTGGTTCCAATCCAAGCTTGTCGCTCGTCGTGTTAAATAGCAATTTTGGGTGTGACGTTTGTGCACTTGTTGTTATGTAAATTGATTGGTGTTGTTGGGCTATTGGTATATGGTATTGGATAAGGCCCTTGTTACAGGGGAGATTCTGCCCAAATTTACATAAACGAGCTACTAGCTTAAGTTACGGACTTAACCTTTACTCATCATCGATTTTGAATCTCCTTATGCTATGGTAGACTGAGTTGAGTTGCTTGAAGAGTTGCTTGGAAGCTATTAAGGACTCAGCGTGGTTAAGGTATGTTAGGCTAAACCTTTCCATCATTTTGACATGATCCTGTTACTACATGGGTTTGATAACGAGACATAAAGAGAAGTTCGTATTCCTGAATTTACACACATTATCTTAGTCTCAGAAGTTACAGTATTCTCCCTTATCGGGACTTTATATTCAGTTAAGTATTGTTTTCTTCCAATAAAGAGAGCAGAGGGTCTATATATATATATATATATATATATATAGTATTACAGTATTTTCACCACCATCGAGCTATAATCGATGGGCAGGCCCCTATTGGCCAACCTTTGATCAAATGGTAAGTTATATACCGAGCCTACTGTGGCCGAGCACCTATGAGCGAGCCCAGAATTCCGAGACACAGAGCCTAGTATGGCTTAGCATCTATGAGCGAGCCTACTACGGTAGAGCAGTTATATGTGCCGAGCCTTATAGGGTCGGACAGCTATTTTATTTACTATATTGAGGGACTTGAGTCAGTATCAACAGGTAAGCATATCTTCAGATCATCTTTGACTCCCAGTTACTTTCAATTATTATATTATCAGTTCAGTTTCAGCTTCCAGTTATTTTGTTGCCTTACATACTTGGTACATTATTTTGTACTGATGTCCCTTTTGCTGGGGATGCTACATTTCATGCCTGCAGGACCTGATAGATAGCTGGATAGACCTTCCCAGCAGACAGAGTCAAACATCAGGTTGGTTGAAAAGCTCCACTCCCTCAGAGTTACCAGATCTAGACCTTGGAGTCAATTTTATATATATAGGTTTGATGGGTAGGTGGAGGCCCTATCCCAACCATGCTATAGTACATCCATCAGTAGAGGCTTGTAGACACATCCTGCCAGTTAGTGCAATATGTTGGGCTTGTAGGCCATGTATATATATTTTTGTTGGTTTATCAGTTGTAGTATTTATGACGGCCTTGTCGGCCCAGCTTTATATTGATGTTCATTCAAAGCTAGTTACTGTTCAGTTTTATATTTTGTTTCATAAATTATCTTGCAATGTGGACCTATGGCCAATGTATGACATTGTATGTTTAGAGTCCCTCAGTCGCAAGTTGGTATGCTAGGTTAAGTGAGGCACCGGGTGCCGGTCTCGCCCCCAGATTCGGGGCATGATAGGAATGGTCCACCAAGAATGTCAAGATACGTTTGTACTTGCACTGCATGAAGGATCTATGCAAGAAGTTCACAAAGACAGAGTTCAAGCACGTCCTCAAGATTAAGAACGAGTTCGCTGAAGCCCTTGCAACCCTATCATCTATGATTTAGCATCTAGACAAGAACTACATCGACCCTATCGAGGTAGAGATCAGGGACCAACATGCCTATTGCTTCCATGTAGATGGAGAACCTGATGGTAAACCATGGTATCACGACATCAAGAAATTCCTTGCATCTAGAGAATACCCGGAGAATGCTACTAATGGTCAAAAGCGAGCCCTCGGGAGGCTGCAAAACCACTTTTTCCTCAACGGGGAAGTCCTGTACAGGAGTACCCTAGATTTAGGTTTGTTGAGATATGTAAACGCTACCGAGGAAACCAGGTTATTAGATGAAATACATACAAGAACGTGCGGACCCCACATGAATGAGTTCATATTAGCCAAGAAGATCTTGAGAGCTGGATACTTTTGGATGATTATGGAAAGCGACAGTATCCGCTACGTACAAAAGTGTCACTAGTGTTAGATTCACAGGGATTTCATCCGGGTTCCACAATTCCACAGCCTACAGACCCTAAATGAATAGGGCAGTCGAGGTGGCCAACAAGAATATAAAGAGGATTCTACGAAAGATAGTGAACAATTACAGACAATGGCACAAGAAACTATCTTTTGTCTTACTGGGTTATCGGACCACCATGAGAACATCCACTGGGGAAACGCCGTACAAGTTAGTATACGGCACTAAAGCTGTGATACCCATAGAGGTCGAAATACCATCTTTAAGGGTCATTTAAGAGGCAAAATTGGACAATGCAGAGTGGATATGTGTCAGACAGGAGCAACTTGTGCTCATCGACAAGAAAAGAATGGATGCAGTATGACATGGTCAGCTATATCAGAACAGGATGGCAAGTGCATTTAACAAGAGAGTGAAGCCTCGCCAGTTCACACCAGGGTAGTTGATCTTGAAATAAATCTTTCCCCACTAAGAAAAAGCCAAGGGAAAGTTTGCATCAAACTGGTAAAGTCCTTACGTGGTTCATTGAGAACTGTTGGGTGGATCTCTAATCTTGGCAGAAATGGATGGAAGAATCATCACAAATTCCAACAACTCAGACGCAATCAAGAGATACTATGTTTGAAGTCAAATAGAGCTAGGTTTTTTTATGTAATAGAACTACGCCCAACCTGATTTCCCACGGAGGGATACGTAGGCAACCCACGTAGGGTTCGGTTTCTCTCCCCCCTTCTCTTTTGTACTAGAAAAATAAAATATCACTTTTGTATGTTTCTCAAGAACTACACTGACTTGATTTCCTTAGAAAGGAATACATAGGCAATTCTCATCGGATTCAGTCATCTTTTGTAATTAAACTACGTTCTGGCCTGATTCCATTTGGATACGTAGGCAGTGTGAGTCAGACTCGGCCATTTTCATTTTTAAACTCATCATTTTGCATCTGTTGTAATCGAACTACCCCTTAACCTGATTCCATTTAGATAAGTAGGCTTCCTGAGTCAGGTTCAGTCACATTTATCATATTTTATCATAATCCACGAATTATGTTCAGACCTGATTCCATTTTGGATACGTAGGCAACCTGAAAGGGTTCAGTCACAACCTTAGGAAAACCTTTGTAATGCATTTATTCAAATTAGGACGCATTCGCAATGACGAGCAGTCGCGTTGCCAGAAGTATCACGGAAGATCGACATCAACGAGATAATGTTTTCAAGAAGAACCGTTTGCGTATGGAGAACTTTTCGCAACATTCCATAATCCAGAATGACGGCATTTGCCTTAAAAACAAAGTATTTTCAAAATATTTTCTAAAAATACAGTAATTTGTTCCACCTACCGAACTTTGCGGCGCAACCATATCAAGGGCCGGGAACAACCAACACTGTGGTCGACACAAACCAACTTTCCCGCCAAAATTAAGAATTTTTCTTTGAGTGCAGGGTCAACAGGGAGCAAGGAAGCATTAAGACCACATTGGGGCAAATGACGGATCTTCCACTTGACTAAGATTATCTATCTTTCTCCTTTACTTGAATGTTTTTAGTATAGTTAGGGCTAATCTTTGAATCCTTTGCAGGTACCTTGGAGTCAGACCCCTGATAGAGAATCCATGTATATAGAAAATTGCCTGGTCAACTAATCGGAGCACCTTGTACAAACAAGTCGTCGGCTTCACCAATTGAAGCCTTGTATATACTAAACTGCATGCTCAATTAATCAGAGCACCTTGAACAAACAAGTTGTCAGATTCACCAATTAAAGTCCTGTATATAGCTAAACGTCAGCTCAATCGATCAGAGCGCCCTGTACAAATCGAACGTCGGATTCGCCAACCGGAGCCTTGTATATAGCAATTTGTACACTTCGCCAACAAAATAATTCGCATCGTCGCTCCTTCGCAATGGATGCCAGAATAGACAGTCGCAAAACTCGTCACCGACGTTCTGCCAATCGATGGACACAACTTAGCTTCGCAATCAAGAGTATCTCTTGGGCATGCTTTTCTTTTCCTTTTCTATTACTTTGAATGCTTTGACATTTTGCTCATGCATCTTCAGGCATGATTGCGGTTTTAGTCAATCACTCCCAAGCGGAAATCACTTTACATGTCAGTGGAAAGCTCTCCCAACAAGCGGAGACTCACTCTACAAATCAAGCTCTCCCAACAAGCGGAGACTCACTCTACAAATCAAGCTCTCCCAACAAGCGAAGACGCACTCTACAAATCAAGCTCTCCTAACAAGCGGGGACATTTCTCAATGCAAAGCCCTCCCAACAAGCGGAGACGCACTCTACAAATCAAACTCTCCCAACAAAAGATAATTTTCAAATGCTCTGACAGTTGCTAAATGGTACACAGCCCGGCTAACAAATCGAGTCAAGATCAAGTATTCCATCATACCGATCCCAAATAATGGCGCACCGACAGCCAGGCATCATCCTTCCTGCATCATTTACATCACATATTAATATATTCTGGATTGTAATATATTGGTATGCGTGTATTTCATTTATTTTGCAGTAACAAACATCGCAGCGTGGAACTCTTTTCTAAGCAGCAGTCCAAACTACAATGCTATGAGGGACAGCAAACACAATATAGGCCAAGGATCCAAGTTCGAGCACAAAACGCTCAGTGAAACTCAAAATTTTCAAATCCTTCAAATTAAGCTCCAAAATTCAAGCTATCATGAGTACCAAATCCTCCTTCTCGCCATATCTTCATAATATGATAGTGGGACTATTCATGCGAGTATCGCTTCCTCAAAAAATCTTCACTCCAGAACTACATGAGGCTTGATCCTCGTTAAGCACGAGGTATGTAAACAATTCAAAGCCAGAATTCGGCCCCAATCTCTCCAAAATTCTTCCCAAAATCCTCCTAGAATCTTCCTTAACTCCCAATCTTGTAGTCATAATCTTCATGCCACTTCTGCAATGCATGACTAAAGTCGGGACAAAATTGACTTTGGTTCAATTTCTTTGTTCGAAAATTCTTTCATCGTCTCAGGTCAAAGAGGGGTAGTTGATGATGGCCATTTTTGACACCCCTTTTAAAATTAATTTACTTATACATAATAATTAAAAATAAATATTTGAAATTATTTTCTAGTAATAAATGCCTATTTCTACAAATTACTTAATTATTATTTTTGAAAAATATCACCTAGCATTAGTATTATGTAATTACAAATATACTTAATATTTTAAGATAATTAAAATAACTTTTATATACATCATATAGCCTTATAATTAATTTGACAAATTACTATTTAATTTGTAGTTAATTAGACTACTATGTTAATAATTTGGAATTAATGCTATAATTCAAAAAATGAAGTATTTATAAACAATTAATTACAATAGTTAGTAATGTATATAATAATTATGATTTTACTGCTTTTTATTGAAAATTATTAAGCTTATTTAATTTAATTATAAAAGGGATCAAAAGAAGCTAAATGTTATAATTGCAGTTCTCTATTAAAGAACAATTGTCCATTATTTAAATCAAAACTAGCCCAATACCCAAGCCCAATCCGGAATTAATCCAGTCCAAAACAACCCCTCCAGTCTACCCTGGCGATCCTTGCCGCTCTTTTTAAACCAATAGTTGTGCGCCACGTCGCCTTTCCCATCCCCTCACAAAAGAAACACAATTGATCTGAGTCGTCCATCCCACAGATCAAGACTCTGAATTTGTCTCTATTTTCCTTTTAAATTTAATAGTCGCAGCAAGTTTAATCTTGGCCGTTGAAACCAGGGAATCTAACAGCTCTCAAAATTCATCCATAAAATCGCTTAAATCCCAAATTATCAAGACCGTTGATCCAAAAGATCAACGGCCTAGATCCCTTCCCCTAAGTTTAACCTAAGAGACGACCCCAACTATTCTCTTAACCGTAATGATTTCCACATTGAACGGTCGCCTCTCATTTCCCCTTTCGTTCACTTTTCTCTCAACCTCCTATGAACGTCAATCAGCAGACCTTGCACAAATTCGTGCAAGGTCATGAGATTTCTCAGCAAATCATCTCTCATGCCTCCCTACCAGTGAATATCGCTATATTTCCTGCTTCATTGATCAAATTTGAAACACCAGACATGGTCAGTAAAGTTGAAGCACTCATTTCAACTTCGTTCTTTAAAATCCAAACATGCAGAATCATCCACTTTGTCCCTAGGTTATGAGACCAATGATTAACTTTCTATTTTCACTGATTAAATTCAAAACCCCTCAAATCTGAAAACCCTAGCTTAAAGGTGTAATTTCAAATGGCTTAAATCCACTCTCGCTCCGTCAAATCGAAGCATGCATGGAGTTTTCAGAGGATTCATTATGAGGATTCTTTACCCAGAGGTCAAATGCAGTGACCTCTGGGTTTTAAGTCTTGACCGATGGTCCTCTGCCTTCAACGATCAATCTCTCTCTCCTCATGTAAAAATCCTCGTTGTTTTCCCCTCTACTTTTCTCTGATTTCACACAATTTGCTCACATCATCAGCTCATCATCATCTTCCACTATCTAATTTGAATTTTGTTAAATCCAAGAGGCATTAAATGCCACTATAAAAGGAGTGCCTAACACCTTCCCCTTAGAAGAACAAGAATCATTACCCATAATCTCACTGGTTAGCAGACTAATAAAGAGCATGACTTAGCAATTAAATAGGTACCTGTCATGACCCAAAATCCTAACCTGTCATGATGGCGTCTATCGTGGTACTACGCAAGCCGGCATTTCGAAATATTCCCAACACTTTTAATAGAAAATAAATTAAAGCAGTTTAAACAATGAAAGTTCTAACAAAGGGGATAGCAAAGTTCCCAACACTTTGTTAGAACTTTCATTGTTTAAACTTGAGCATCTATACAACAGAAGTTTGGAAAATATTGTCTGTGATAGTCTGAACTAAATATAATAATTGGAAAGATAGGGAAGGAAAGACAAGGTCTGCGAAATGTCGGCAGCTACCTTGGAATATCCAGAAGATTAACTGTGCGCTGAAATCAACACCCGCCATGTCCGGAAACACGTGGATCTACACATGAAGTGTAGGGTGTAGCGTGAGTACAAACAACTTAGTAAGTAATAAAACTAAATAAAGAACTTAAAGTAGTGACAAGTTTCACAGTCAAAGTTCAATTACAGTGATTTCAACATAGGAAAGTAGGCATGCTTTCAAATTCGACAATTAAGGCCAAAACAGTTAATTCATGTCAAGTTCAACTGAAACAGAAGGTAATATCTCTCAGAGATTTCAATATAGTTATATATGACAGTGTAAGTGCAACAATAATGAAGTCAATGCATCCTCTCAGAGCAATAGTCACTCAGTCCTCCCACACACTCCAACCTCACAGTCACTCTTTCCTCACAATCACTCATTCCTCTGAATCACTCAGCACTCGGCACTCGCACTCAGTAGGTACCTGCGTTCACTGGGGTGTGTACAGACTCTGGATGGGCTCCTTTAGCCCAAGCGCTACACCAAGCCAGTCATGGAATATATCAGTGAAACATACTACAGCGTGCAGCCTGATCCCACAAACATCCTCACAATCAGGCCCTTGGCCTCACTCAGTCATCAACCTCTCCAGTCTCTCGGGCTCTCAGAAATCATAATAAGTATCCCAAACAGCAATAATATGATACATCAATAATAAACAATAGAGACTGAGATGTAATATACAAGTAAAATTATGACTAAGTACAAAACAGTAATTTAGCAGATAATTTAACATGTACACGACCTTTGTGGGTCCCTACAGTGACAACACATAGTCTAAACATGGTTTCTAACATGATTTATGGTTCAATTTCTCTAATACATGGAGAATGTACATATAACAATAGATTATTCAACTACACAGTTCCATGAAATTTGACCAAGTCACAATTCCTATGGCGCACACCCACACTCCCATCACCTAGCATGTGTGAAACCTCAAAACCAAATACATGACATGTAATACGGAGTTTCGTACCCTCGGAACCAAATTTAGAACTGTTACTTACCTCAATACGAGTAAATCTCTACTCCAATACACCCTTACCTCGTGAATGCCTCTGAATTCCTCTAATCTAGCCATAAACAATTCGATATAATCAATACGGTCTAAAGGAATCAACTCCACAAGAAAATGCTAAGTTATTAATCAAAAGTCAAAAATCAACTCAAAAGTCGTCCCCCGAGCCCACATCCCGAAATTCGATAAAAGTCACAAAACCTGAAAGCCCATTCCACCATGAGTCCAACCATACCAAATTTATCAGAATCCGACACCAAACCGTCACCCAAATCCCCAAATCAAACTCTCCAAATCCCTAGCCTCAAACTCTCAATTTACACCTTAAATACACACCAACTAGGTGGAAAAATCAATGGGGAAGCAAGATTATTGATCACAAAATGAGCACACAGGACTTACCTCAAGAATCCCCTCAAAAACCCTCTCATGAATTGCCTAAATCCGAGATCAAAATGTTTAAAAGGAAGCAAAACCACGAACCATTGCATTTAAGTGTTTTGTCCAGCACTTCCGTTTCTGCGGAAACTTAACCGCTTTTGCGGCATCGCAGAAGCGACATCTCACATCCATCTGCAGCTCCTTCTGCTCCTGTGGTCCCTCACTCTTCTTCTGCGAGCATCCAAGCTGCTTCTGCGAACCAAGCTCACCTGCCCAGTTCCGCTTCTGCAGTCCCCCTGCCGCATATGCGGTCACGCAAGTGCGGCAATTACCTCGCACCTGCGGCCACCAGTAAACTCCCCTCCAAAATTGCACTTGCGCATTCCGTTCTGCACCTGTGAGCTCGCACCTACGATTAAAGCTCTGCAGGTGTGGTTACACCAGCAGAGTCCAGCTTCAGCAATCTCTCAACTTCAACTTTTGATTCGTTAACCATCCGGAATCAACCCGAGGCCCCCGACTCAACCAAACATACCAACAAGTCTTAAAATACGATACGAACTTAGTCGATCCCTCAAATCACATCAATCAACTTCAAAAACACGAATCACACCCCAGTTCAAGCCTATTGAAACTAAGGAAATTCAACTTTCACAAACGACGTCGAAACTTAACAAATCACGTCCGATTGACCCCAAATTTTGTACACAAGTCACATTTAACATTACGGACCTACTCCAACTTCCGGAATCAGAATTCAACCCCCATATCAAAAATTCCACTCCCGATCAAACTTCCCAAAAATCCAACTTTCGCCATCTCAAACCTAATTCCACTACGGACCTCCAAATCATAATCCGGACACGCTTCTAAGTCCAAAAAATTACCCAACAGAGCTAATAGAACCATCAAAACTCCATTACGGAGTCATTTACTCATAGATCAACATCCAGTCAATCATTTCAACTTAAGCTTTCAACCTTGATACTAAGTGTCTCATTTCATTATGAAATCTCTCTGGACCCGAACCGACTACCCAGACAAGTCACATAACAACTATAAAGTACAAATTGGGTAGTAAATTGGGGAAATGAGGCTATAACTCTCAAAATGACCAGTTGGGTCATTACAGTACCCTAGTATACCTTTAAATATTAAGTGACGACTCTTTTTCATCAACAACAGAGAAACCACAAGTTGAACCTTATTTTGACTTGTGCAAACTAAGGTGCGACAGTTGAGATGTCATGTGCTATATGGAAATTTTAAATTGATATTTCATTAAAGGCTCATGTTGATTACTGTTTCTTGTTCTATTGATCATGTTGTATTTCATGTCTGCTTATGGTTCCTACATCTTATTCATTGGATCACTAGTAAGTGTCGATATCGATTCCTCGTCACTACTTCTCCAGGTTAGGCTAGATACTTACTAGGTACGCTTTGATTTACGTACTTATGCTACACTTCTATACTAATTGTGCATGATCTGACAAGTTCCTTTGATGGTCATCTTGGCACGTAGGCGCAGCTGCCGACGGGACTTTATAGTGAGTTGTATTCTATGCTACGCACTGTAACCCTCAGAGTCTCCATCTTATTTATTTATGTTGTCTATTTCATTTTCCATACAGTTGTTGTATTATTATTGAACTCCTTAGCAGACGCTCATCCACTTGTAACACCGGGTTTTGGGGTTGTTTCTAGAATTAATTTATGGTTTTGCTTATCATCGACACATTTTTACCTGGTATTTTATTTAAATTGTATATTTCTATGATTTTTAATACATTAATTTATTTATCTAATAAGATTCATGATTTTAAAATTAATAAAATAAATAATTAAGTTGGTAGTTCATCGTTGGCTTGCCTAATGGAGACGTTGGGCGCCATCACGACCTATAACGGGTTTTGGGCCTTGACACCCTAGTTGAGGTAAGTATCTTGCATAACTTTGTGGGGGGAACTACCCTTTGGATTTAGGTTGATTGTGTTATTTGTATTATATAAAAGACGTGTACACGAGGTGACACGTGTGTACACAGACTATATGTGGTATTTTGACTGGTTTAGACTTTTAGATTTCTTCCATGTATTTAATGGAAGTTGTCATAGCATGTTATATCTTCCATTGTTAAATTTACTCTCACATGCCCTATTTGACGTTGTTAGCACATGTTCTATCTTTTATTTGTTAAGTTTTCTCTTATATACTTTAGTTGAAGTTGTTACCTTTCTTATTATCTTGTTACCTCTTTTATTGTTGAATTACTCTTATTTGAAGTTGTCATTTCGTGGAAATACCTTTACTTTTAGTTATTGAAGTTGAATTTGTGAAAGATATTAACACATTGAGCTTGAAGTTGTTGGTTATTAAAATATCTTTCCTTGTTGAGTATTTCTCATTCATTTTGTTGTTATTGAGATTCTTGTTCAGATTGTGATTGAATAAGTAACAAGACTAACCTTGGGCTGAAATCAATGATAGGCTCAACCAATATAGTCCAAATACAGATTTTCAAAGAATACAGATATGACAGGAAATATGACAAAAATATCAGAGAGAAACTCATAATATGTTGGTACACAGTACAGGAATGTAGACATGCTTTCAAGTTTAACAGTTAAGCTCAATACAGATAAAATATGCCAAGTATGACTGATATGAGGAATGTTACATCTCTATATCTACATGTCAATGTGCATGTCACATGTGATGCATCACAATGAAAACCCAACGTATTCACACTCTCATAGTACTCAATCAGACTGTCTCAATTCTCACTCATCACACTTAGTCACTCAGCATTGTATGGTACCTGCGCTCACTGCTGGTATGTCAGACTCCGGAGGGGCGGATCCTATCCAAGCGCTAATATAAAGCCAATCTAGCCTGTTGCAGTGTATAGCCCAATCCCAAATAATAAAGCCTAAAAGGCCAGCTGCAACGTGCAGTCTGATTCATATAATAATAATCTATATGAAGTCATAAGGCATGCTGTGGCATGCAACCCGATCCACAAATCTCACTCACAATACGGCTCTCAGGCCCTAACTCATTCATCAATCTCTCCAGTCTCTTAGGCTCATAAATCTCATGCCAATCCGCCCAAATAATGATATATAACACAAAAATAAATAGTAACAGAGACTGAGATATGATATGCAAATGATGGATGTGACTGATTACAAAATTGTCATCTAAGCAAATAATTCAACAGCAGAAATGACCCCAGTGGGTCTCAACTGGATAAGCATATAGCCTAACATAATTTCTAACATGAATCACAACTCAATTTCTCTAACACATGGATAATATGTGCAAAATAACAAGTTCATATGACTAGCCGAGTCACAATTTCTATGGTGCATGCCCACACGCCAGTCACCTAGCATGTACGTCACCTCAACACTGCTATACCCTATATGTTCGTACGTGAGAGTACGTCGTAAGCCAATTAATGTAAGCCCATAATGAGATCGTCTTAAAAAGTACATAAAGTAAGTTAATAATTTTACCTTGGAGATTAAAAATATTTAAGATCACGGATAACAAGTACCAAGAAGGTTGGAAGGCTTAGAAGCTAAACAAATTGAAGAAGATAAGTTTCATCGAATGTCAACAAGCTGGGAATGTTATAATATATAGTTTTGGGGTGATACTAGGGATCTTAACATGACAAGGAGGTTATTTTATGATTTATTTTAGTCATATGATATCCGGGTGTTATGTTTTGAAGTCAAGCAAGTTGTGGAAAAAAGCTCACAAGTTACATTCATAAATGTGCTGAAAATTAGGTCAAATGTAGCGGATCTTTTATCTCAATATAGTTGAAACTACGAGATGGTTCATCTACCAAATTGAATATCTATGAGTCTATTTTCTATCGCATAAAACCGTTTGTCGATACGACATTGGAGTAGAGAGATATTCGCATTTTTTCTAAACTGCACAAGCAGCTCCCAATGGGACCCACTTAGGCGGTAGTCAACCTACTTCATTTTATAAATGATTTGTACGACCTTTATTTCTAATGTTTCGACCCAACCTCATCTCTACACTCCTCCTAACCCTCCTAAACAGATACCATAAGTGTTCGAAATTATTCCAAAGTGATTACACCATATTTCAACATCAAAAGTTAGTTCTAGTGAAGAACAACACCTCTTTGAAGTTGTGTTGTCATTGAAGTTAATTGTAGGCTGTGTTTGGCTGAAATTTCAAGTTGTTGCTACTGGATAAGGTGAGTATAATAGCCTACTAATTGTGCTTAAGCTTGCTTGTACGTTGGTTAAGTTGTTAAGATGATAAACTACAAGATAATACTTGCATTAGCTTGAGATGTTGTTGTTCTTGATGGATTGATTTGAAAGCTGCTCTTATGAACTTTTAAGTGTCTGGAAATTATGGAAAATAAATTGGCTATGATATTTTTAGTATGATTATGTTGATTTACATGTCAATCCTGTTAAGGAAATTGGTAACTAGAAAAAGAAATGGCTATAAAGCACTTGGAAGTTGTCCACAGTGATATTATCTTGTGTTGGGCTATTTCGGGTAACTTTGAAATTGAGTAGAAGGTTGGAAATCCCTTAAAAGGTATTCATTATTATACTAAATATATTACTAAGTTCAAAAAAGAATGATAATGGGGTTGAAGGGTGGTAAAGGTATACAATCCAAGCTTGTCATTCGTCGTGATATGTTGATGACTTAATGAAATATTTTGTGCCCTATTGTTAATGTTGTTCTTATTGTATTTCTATGGTTGTTGTTGTTGGTACATGGTATTGGAGGAGGCCCTTGTTACAAGGGAGATGTTGTCGAGCTACTAGTTTAAGTTGCGGACTTAGTCTTTACTCAACACTGAATTTAAATCTCCTTATGCTATGGTAGATTGAGTTGAGTTGTTTGAAGAATTGATTGGAAGGTATTAAGGAATCAAAGGGGTTAAGGTATGTTAAGGATAAACCTTTCCTTCATTTTATCATGATCCCGTAACTACATGTGTTTGATAACGAGACATAAAGAGAAGTTCATATTCCTGAATTTATGTACATTATCCTAGTCTCACACGTTACAGTATTCTCCCTTATTGGGACTTTATATTCCGTTAAGTATTTTTTGGATCCAATCAAGAGAGAATAGGGTCTATATAGATATATATACAGTATTATAGTATTTGCACCACCATCAAGCTATAATCGATTGGCATGCCCCTATTGGGCAACCTCTGATCAGATGGTAAGTTATATATGAGCCTACTGTGGCCGAGCGCCTATGAGCGAGCCCAGAATGGACGAGATACATAGCCTAGCATGGCCAAGCGCCTATGAGCGATCCTACTACGGCAGATCAATTATACGTACCGAGCCTTGTAGGGCCAAACAGCTATTTTACATACTATATTGAGAGAGTTGAGTCAGTATCAGTGAGTAAGCATATCTTCAGATTATTTTTGACTCCTAGTTACTTTCAGTTAATATATTATCAGCTCAGTTTCATTTTCAGTTATTTTGTTGCCTTACATACTCCGTACATTATTTTGTACTAACGTCCCTTTTGTCTGGACGCTGCATTTCATGCCTGCAGGTAAGGCTTCTGGGCCGGTTCTACAGTTGGGACCGCTAGGACCGGGACCGGACCGGTCCCTGAGGAGCCAAACGGTCCCAACGGTCAAATTTCAAAAAACACATTGTCCATTGGGGAATTTAAAATCTGGCCGTTGGATGTCACAAAATAGCCATTGGCTATTTACAAAATAGCCATTTAACCCCTCCCCCTCCCC
>AWOL01S0052954.1:381706-417637 GCA_000715115.1 Nicotiana otophora
ATTTTAACCCCAAACTTTTTATAATTATACTTTTTCCCTATTTTCAACTATATATACCCCCTCATTCTTTCATGTTTCTTACAAAATCATCAATCTATCACAATCTCTCTCTAATATTCTCCTATAATTGCTACTATTGCTTACTTTATTGTTACAATTTGTGAAAGAATTATG
Organism: Nicotiana otophora; assembly: GCA_000715115.1. NCBI lineage: Eukaryota > Viridiplantae > Streptophyta > Magnoliopsida > Solanales > Solanaceae > Nicotiana > Nicotiana otophora. Next base: position 381,881 of record AWOL01S0052954.1, read on the forward strand.
AAGTTGGTGAATTGAAGTCTTCAAGTCTTCAACGATAATCAATTTTCAACAAGTTGTTCGTCAATTCGGTAAACTCGTTCCAACTCTTAAGTTTTAATATTATAATTTTGTTTGTTTTATTTATTTTTTATTACTTGATTAATTAATATGGCTTCCTTAAAAAAATATTTTGGTAAAAATAAGGGAAAAGCCAAGAGTGGTGAATCTAGTGGTCAATCTGTTCCTCCTCCACTGTCCCAGGCTCCCCGTCACAATTATATAATAAAATTTACAAGCAATTGCCTTAGATATTTTTTTTAACATCTTTTTGTCTCTAATTTCTATTTATTTTTTAAAAAAACATATATCTATTGGGCCAACTTAGCCCACGGGCCGAGACCCATTTAGCTCGGGACCATGAGTTTGTGGGGCCGATCCCGGGCCGATTCTTACAAAAAACCCATTTGGCCCGGCACCGTTTGGCCCGTTTAATTTGGGACCGGCCCGGGACCGGGACCAGGAACGTTTGAACTGGCCCACTTGGCCGGTTTAGGGCCCGGACCGACCCACATGCTAGCGTTACCTACAAGTCCTAATATACAACTGGATAGACTTTCCCAGTAGACAGAGTCAAATATCAGCTTGGTTGGTAAGCTCCACTTCCTCGGGGTTACCAGGTCTAGACCTTGGAATTCATTTTATATATACTGGTTTGATGGGTAGGTCGAGGCCGTGTCCCAAGCATAATACAGTTCAACTATCTGTAGGGGCTTGTAGACGAGTCTTGTATATTTTATATATCAGTATGGTGGCCTTGCCTGCCCTGTGTACATGTTAGTTTGGTATTGTTGGTTGTGGACACTCATGGTGGCCTCGTCAGCCTAATTTGAGGGTTACCCCTCTAGAGTTTACTGTAATAGAGTGGTACGCTCGGGCCAAATATGGCACCGGGTGCCGGCCACGCCTCCCCAGGTTTGGGGCGTGACAAACTTGGTATCATGGTATCAGAGCAGTTCTATCCAATGGAGTCTACAAGCCATGTCTAATAGAGCCTTGTTTATAGATATGTTGTGCACCACATTATATAAACAAGAAGCTACATAGCATTTAGGTATATGTTACCCTTCTTTCAAATCCAAATCGTGCTATAGAGTTGAGCCATAAGAGTTTGAGTCAGGACTTGTTTTTGCTAATAATGCAATATTATTTGCAATTATGAAGATTACAGCTTGCCAGAGGGCTAATACAGCAACAGGTAAGGGCACTAATAGAGAGAGAGTTCTTGACGATGTGACCCTATTTGAGGCCTTATCATATCGTGCATACCAAGATGTGCAAATATCCAGCTTAAGACCCTAGGATAGAAATATCAAACACACCTAGTGAATAGCAGGCCATGGGAGTATCAGAAGGTAAGAGAGTAAGTTTCAATAGGCAACAAAATCAAGGTGAAGGAGGGTACAAGGTACCAAATTAGTGAAGATTATCAGTATTTATAATTCAGGCAGAGAAATATAAGCATTCTGAGTTATTTTCAATAGTAACAGAGGTATTTACAATAGACCACACCCATCTCAGTTATACCTTATGGGAGCTAACAAATATAGTTTACGAGAAGAATGGGATATCAGGATCCAAATAGGGTTAGAGTAAATCAAAATGGTGGATGGGTTGTTAGCATTAGATGACATTTTCAAAGGATATTGCTAACGTGGTAATAGTTCTCCTTGTGAGACACCCAGGTGGTGCACTCTAGAATAGTACAGTTAGATACGAATACTATATTGTCCTGGAATATCAGAAGATATGTAGTGTAATCCTAAAAAGGATAAATAGTTACCTTAGTATGATTCTGCCCCTATTAAAGAATACAAAGGAAAGTAAAGGAATAATTACACGTCATGAACTAACATCATATATTCAATAATACGTTACATTAAACTAGCAGAAGAACTTAATTGTTACCTTTTATGAAACTTTCAAATAGCAAAGGTAACAAATATAATCTACTCGTTTGAGTTCGCGAACTTAAAATCTGAAACGACGCTTTGATCTCCGACTCCAAATGGAGAAACTCCACTGAATAACTATCTCTTCAAGCCCACTTTTTGCTCTAAAAGAAGAAAAGTTTTGTTTTCTCTTAACTCCTGGATTTTTTCCTTATCAGGTTGCTTTTTAGCATTCTCCCAAAGAAGCTCGTTTCTTTCCTCCTCGAAAATGCTAAAAGTCAATCCCCCTCCCAATTACTTTTCCAGGTCGTTCTACCACTTTTTTGCATGAATACTTGGCTTATCTTAGTGCCCACGAATATTGAAATTCCATGCAACCCATATGATCTCGAATATTACTTTTGATTTTCCTTCCCGTTCATTAGTCACAATAGGTGCCACTTTCTTATAGAGTGCATACGATGTTGTAGTGAGACTGTTGTGACAGTCATAGATCCAATTATTCCTTTCGTTTCATCTCATGTGTCTTTAAATGTATGCAATTACTTTTCTAGGTCATTCTGCCACTTTTTTGCATGAATAATTGGCTTATCTTAGTGCCCACAAATATTGGAATTCCATGCAACCCATATGATTTTGAATATTACTTTTGATTTTTTTTCCGTTCATTAGTCACAATAGGTGCCACTTTCTTATATAGTACATACAATGTTGTAGTGAGACTATTGTGACAAGACCATTATTTCTTTAGGTCACTATGCTTAGGTTGAAGCCTTCTTCCTTATTTTCTCAGCTAGTCTTTTGTGGTTGTACTTAGGGAGGACTCTCTGACTCTTGTAAAGTTGCGAGCTTATTACATCGTATACCCGACATAATTTTTGATGTTCTTACTCCAGAGGTCTAACTTATCCTTCTAGTAATCATGTTGAAGTCACCAACTCATTTCTCAAAATAAGGATATGGCCTTATGGCATATACTCTTTTATAGTCTCAAAGCATGTCTCCTATTGTCTTTTCCTTCTTTTGACTATAGACTCTTTCATCCTGTCATATTTTGTTTTACTATTATCACCCATTTATAACATCTTACTCATAATGCTTCATTTACTCTCTTCTTATTGCTAATACTTTTGTCTATCACTTTATTTTGAAAGCTTCAACAAAACATTCTTTCGCTTTTACTACCCTTGATCCATCTCACTGGATCTTCGGCTCACCCAATATGGAAAATTCTAATTTCGAAAGCTTTAAGTTGGAAGAATTGACTAACATTTGACTTTTGAGTAAACGACCTCAGAATTGGGATTAGAAGGTTCCAATAGGTTCATATGATGATTTAGGACGTGGGTGTATGTTCGGATTGAGTATCGGGTCGCCCAAGAGCATTTCGACGCTTATTATGGATAGTTGGCATTTTGAAGGTTTTAGAATTTCCAAAGTTTTGTTTGAGGTGGACCTTAGTGTTATCGATATCCGTTTGGGGTTCAAAGCTTTGGAATAGGTTCATATCGTGATTTGTGACTTGCACGCAAAGTTTGGCATCATTCCGGAATGTTTTGATATGGTTCGAACGCGTTCGTCGAAGTTTGGAAGTTTGAAAGTTTAAAGAAAGGTTGCGATCGTCAATTCTTAATTTTGATGATGTTTGATGTAATTTTAGGCCTCGAGCAAGTCTATGTTATGTTATGGGACTTGTTGGTAAGTTCGGGCAGGGTCCCGGGAGTCTCGGGTGTGATTCGAATGAGTTGCGAATCACTTTGGAGATTTGTTGTATTGCTGAAGGGCCTAAGTACTGGTGCAATCGCCCTGCGGAAAACGGGTCGTTGATGCGACGCTGCAGAAGCAGCCAGGCAAGTGCATGAGCGGATTTTGGTTATGCAGAACTGGGACCATATATGCAATTATTTTGCCGCAGAAACGGAACCGCACTTGCGGATGGGGCAGCACAGAAGCGAGGGCGCAAATGCGCAACATTCACCGCAGATGCGGCAGGCGACCTGACCTAGGTTCTCGCAGGTGCAAAATTGAAGCCGCAAAAGCGACCAGGGAACTGCATATGTTACGACCCAGAATCCACTAAAGGTCGGATGGCGTCTAACACCACTGTCAGGCAAGCCAATGGTGATTGATCAACTTGTTTACTCATTTTATTACTTTGAAATCATAATTTCCATTAATTATATAGTATAAAATAGAATTTATAGGGTAAATGATAATATTTACACGAACTTCAATAATGAACAACCCGTAGGAACTCATAAAACCCGATGTCACAAGTACATGAGCATCAACTAGGAAATATAATAAATTACAACATTTGTCTGTAATACCAATTAGACAAGAGAATATAATTAACTCTGATGGAGACTCTGCAGGCTGCGGATTGTAACATGGCATGCAGCTCACGATAAAGTACCCGCAATAGTCGTGCCTTTGCGCCCCAAAGACTACCAGACATATATGTACCTGCATAGTAAGTGCAACAAGTGTAGCATGAGTACGTAAATCAATGCGTACCTAGTAAGTATCTAGCCTAATCCCAGAGAAGTAGTGACGAGGGGTCGACATCAATACTTACTAGTGGTGATACAATAGAAGTATACAGATGTGAGGCAGAGTAAATAAACAAAATAACAAGTATAAATACGTGGTAAAATCCTCCTCTCAACAATAAACTCAAGCTCTCAGTTAGTAGTTACCTCCTCAATCGGAGTATATGTATAATGGACCTCACCAGATATGTCGTCACAGTTAAAAATAGGAAAACTCACAGATATACTGGCTTCTTGCCAAATATTACGCACGATTTCATAATGTGTGCACTGCCGAGGGACGAACGTCATGAACCATAGATACATCTATTACATTACTGAGGCGAACGACCCACTCCATCGAGAGTGTGATACATAATCCTGCCGAGGCGAACGATCTGATCCCATCATAATATGCACACTGCCGAGGGTCGAACAACACGAATCATAGATATATATACATATATTATACTGCCGAGGCGAATGGCCCGATCCCATTAGAATAAGAAGCTTTAACGGATCCTTAACCCCACTTACAAATACACGTGTGAGATATAAATTTTTATGGAAAACCTTTTGAGAAAAACGCATAGCACGGGAGAAATTCGTAAGAGGAGTACAATTATTCCGCAGCTAATCATGAAGCCCGTCAAATCTCTACAATAGCAAGTCTATCACTCTACGCAAATCTAATCTCAAGTCGTAACGTAAAATAAAGGAATTTAATAGGCAAGGGACAAATCAAATAGTACAGCTATAGCATAGTGGGAACCTAAGTCTACCCGGACATAACATAAATCTAGCTATGCACGGACTCTCGTCACCTCGTGCGTACGTAGCCCCCGCAACAAGTAGCACATAACAAATATATAACCTAGGGGTAGTTTCTCCCTCACAGAGTTAGACATGAGACTTACCTCGCTCCGAAGTTCCATAGCCAGCTCTGATGCCACTCCAACACCTCAAACCGATGATTGTCTCTCCAAAACTAGTCAAATAATATGCAAATCCATAAATATATACTCCATTACCCATAATTAACCAATTTATAACAATCCTCAACTCCGCTCGAAAAGTCGATAAAGTCAACCCTCGGGCCCACATGCCCGGATTCCGAAAGTTTTCGAAGATAATCATTACCCATAACATCAAGAACTCAAATATATAATTTATTCCTAATTCTATGCATTTACCAAATTCTAGGCTTTCTACCAAAATTCCACAATTTCCATAATTTTTCATGCATTTACAAGCCCACATTTGTATATTTAACTCACAACTTGTAGAAACTACTTACCTCATGATTGACGATGAAAATGACGCTCCAAATCGCTCCAAGACCGGCTCCCATGGAAGAAATGAAATGAAAATGAGCCAAACCCCCGCACTTAAACAAGCCCTCTGCCCAGCGATCATCGCACCTGCGGCAAAAACTTCTGCTTCTGCGGTCCCACCTTGAGCCTTCCTACCTTTGTATCTACGGACCAGACTCCGCCTCTGCGGAGTCGCACCTGCGACCAGGGATCCGCTTCTACAAAAACAACGAGCTCACACCCCTTTGCACCTGCGTACCCCTTTCCCGTATCTGTGCGGCACAAACCTCGCACATGCGCATTCAACCAACCTCACTCCCTACCGCTTCTGCGACCCCTGGGCCTCTTCTATGGTCTTCACATGTGGACGTAACCCCGAAGGTGCGATCGCACAAAAAGCCTTAAGCTTCAGCAGTTCCTCCAAGTCCAAACTCGATCTGTTTCCAATCTGATTCGCACCTGAGGCCTCTGGGACCCCGTCCAAACATACCCACACATCCCACAACACGATATGCACGTAGTCGAAACCTCGAATCATGTCAAATAATATCAAAATTATAAATCGACGGCTAAAACCTTTCTTTCAACTTTCTAACCTTCCGAATTACACTTAAACATCCCAGAATAATGCCAAACTTTACGTGCAAGTCACCAATTATGATACAAACATATTCTGAGGCTTGAAATTTCGAACGAACATCGATAACACCAAAATTCATTTCAAATCAAACATAAGAATTTCTTAAACTTTCAAATTGTCAACCTTCCATAATAGGCACCGAAATGCTCCCGGACCACCCGGTACTCAACCCGGACATACACCCAAGTCTAAAATCATTATACGAACCTATTGAAACCTTCAAATCTCGATTCCGAGGTCGTTTAATCAAAAGTCAAACCTTAGTCAATTCTTCCAACTTAAAACTTTCGAATTTAGAATTTTCCATCCGAATTACCTCTGAACTTCCCGAAATTTAATTTCGACCACACGTACAAGTCATAATACCTGAAGTGAAGCTACTCAAGGACTCAAATTACCGAACAATGCACTAGATCTCAAAACAACCGATTGGGTCGTTACAGCAGATGCGAGGAAGTGCTGGGCATACTTGGTTTTATACGGGAATTGGGCCCATTTTCTTTCATTTTCACTTGGTTGGGCAATTTTTGGAGAGCTTCAAGAGGATATTTTCATCATCTATTGCAAGGTAAGTAATTCCCTCATATTGTAAGTTAATTACATGGATTATATAAGTATTTAACATGGAAATTTATGGAAAATTGTGGGGTTTTGAAGAAAACCTAGAATTTGGTATTTTTGGATTTTGATCACGAAATTGGACATGGAATATGGAATAAATTATATATTTGAGTTCGTGGTATTATGGGTAAAGTTTATCTTCGAAAATGTTTGGAATCCGGGAATGTGGGACTGGGGGTTCACTTTATTGACTTTTAGAGCGGGATTGGAGATTGTTATGAATTGATTTATAAGCATTGGAGTATATTTTGATTGAGTTGCACATTATTTGACTAGTTTCGGATTCTTTGGCTTGAATTGAAGAGTTAGAGAGGCATTGGAGACGGTTATGGAACTTTGGAGCGAGGTAAGTCTCCTATCAAACCTTGTGAGGGAGAAACTACCCCCTAGGTGATGTAATTGCTATGTGATACTAGTTGTGGGTGCTACATACGTACAAGATGATGAGAGTCTGTATATAGCTAAAGCATGTTTATGCCCGGGTAGACTTAGGATCTTATCATGTAATATTTGAATTATTTGAACTCATTTTGCTGGCTTAATTACTTGAACTTATAATTGAAATTGATTTAGAAATAAATATATGTATTCTAGGCCGAGCCTTATCACCTTGAGTTATTGGCTAGTTATTTGAGAAATGGTAAAGATTATATTCACATTGTGCTCATGTACTGTATTGTAAGCATGTGTCTCGTGATTCAATAACTTTCTTCCTTTCTTGTGGAGCGGGAAGAACGCCTCGACAGTATAATATATGCATCTAATGTTTGTGTCGCTCGACCCTCAGCAGTGTACATATTATTCTGGATTGGGCCGAACGACCTCTACATAATCGTGCGTTATATCGCTGGTAGTCCGAAGATTCACAAGATTATCCTTTCACGGATGCCCGACATTTTACATGGTACTCCTTATCTAGTTGTTACTGGTACTTGATGCATCTGAGATGATGAGGTAGAATACAAGATTGAAAAATTCATACTTTATTTGGAAGATTATATAACTTACATACTTACCCTATTATGGTTGTGTGCTACACATCTGCTTATTGTTTTATTATATTGCTTGTTGGACCTCTAGTAAGTGTCGATATCAACCCCTCGTCACTACTTCTCCGGGGTTAGGCTAGATACTTACTGGGTACGCGTTAATTTACGTACTCATGTTTCACTTCTGCACTAAATGTGCAGGATTTAACAGGTTCATTTGGTGATCATCTTGGTGCATAGGCACACCTGTTGAGGAGACTTTATGTGAGATGTATTTCAGGCTACGTATCGCAGTCCACGGAATCTCCATCATACTATTTATTTTATCTTGTCTCATTTACATCCTAGACAAATGTTTTATTATTATTATTGTACTCTCTAGTAAATGCGCATGCATTTGTGACACCGGATTTTGGGATATACTAGTTGATGCTAACGGTTCTGTATATTATCATTGCCTTTCATTTTTTCTTATAAACTACAAATTTTGTATGTCCCCGTGGATTTAAAAGTGTAAATTCTCTTCCTTATTAAAATTTATGATTTCAAAATTAATAAACTGAATAATTGAATTGATAAATCACTGTTGGTTTGCTTGACAACGGCGTTAGGCACCATCATGACCTATAGTGGAATTTTGAGTCGTGAAAGTAAGAGAGAAAATTGTGACAAAAAATGAAGAAGAAGGGGAGCTATTTATAGTTTTTAAATGGTTAAAATTATAATTTATCAATTATTAGGGGTGGGGCTATTTTCTTAAGGGGTAGGCCGAAATGACTAAATTTGCAAAAACTGGTCGTTTCCCAACGGTCATTTTTTAATTTGACCGATTGCAACGGTCAAAATTTTTTTTAAAAAAAGATCAACGGTAACCGGACTGGACCGGGTTGTAGACTGGTAAAAACTCGGTAGTGGGTAACCGGGCTAACCGGGTTCCGGGGCACCGGTTACAAAAATATGTTCGTTCTCGTCCGGCTCCCCCCAACCTATCCCACACCCTAGCGTACTGGGTTGAATCGGGTCGAACGGGGCAGTCATTGGGATAGCCCGACCCGACCCGACCCGATTAATAAGTATAGTAATTGTGCCCCAAATTCCTATGGTCAAGAGACCGGGGAGGAGAAGCACCCCCCCTCTCAAACGTCTGTTACCGGTGGAGAAGAAACAGTGGGTGTTGTTGGTGAAGGTATAACTGGTGTAGAGGGGCGTAAAGTTGTTGGCGTTGAAGGTTGAGAAACAGCTACAACGGGAGCAACGCTTATTATTAGTTGCTCAGTATTCGAAGGCGGAAGAGGCCTGGGGTTCGAGCTCCTTAGACCAGAAACAACAATGGGGACAGGACAGCGAGAATCAACATTATCTACGAGATCCATCTTGCCCTAAAGTGCTTGGGCCTCTTCTACGGTCGGGTTTTGAAGAACTCGCGGCTGAGCATCCAGTTGAGCTAATGAAGTTATTCTTTTTATTTGGAGGGAAGCCACTTCATCACTGGCCTCTCCATCTTCCACAACAACCACTGTGGTCAGCTTGGTTGTTGTGGTCTTTATTTTCTTATTTTCATCCCCAGCCAAGGAAGAACGTCACCTTTTTGGTTGTTTTCCCTGGCTGGGGACTCCGAGAGGAAGCACCTCCACCCAAAGCAGATCTGTAGGCACTGCTTCGAGCAAGGGCACTTTGTAGCACCCTCGTGGCCTCTGCGGGGTCAACCAAAATATCAATCTCGGGGCAGGTGACAGATCCCTACGGGAGTCCTGAATCAAGCAAAACATAGAGTTAGCAAACGTTACTTATGCTCGTACACAGATAAAATGAAGGAGGACTCGGTTTACCATGGTTCTTGGGCTTCCACACATATTTGGGGACCATTTCCTTCCACCGGCAGGTTTCTAGCATTGTAATATCCAGAATCTTCTGAACCCACTGATCCATGCCTTGAACTCATGGTGGTTCCCACCGGGCAGCTGGAATAACAGAGGCAAAAAAGTCAACAATAACGGAAAACAATCGTTTTACGAAGGAAAGAGATGAATAAATTACAAACTTATGAGAGCGGCTCCACGATTCAAGAAAAGATGGAGTTGTGGCCGGGATGATATCCCTGGTAGCGATGATGACAAATCACTCCATCCATCCACGGTCGTTGTCATTATCCATGATGGTGAGAAGGGTGTGGTGGCCATGTTTGTTGAAATTTATTACTCCCTCACGGAAGATTTTAGGGGAGTAGAGATTCATCATATGTGCCAGGGTTAGGGTTTTTCCATTCTCCGTGCACAACTAGCGTAGGCAAGCCATCGTTCTCCATATAGATGGGCCTACTTATGCCAAGAAGACATGGTACCGGTGGCAAAACTCCAAAATCACGGGGTCGGCCCCTTTGTTTGTCCCCAAGGAAAATGGACCCAAGGTGAAGGGATATGTATAGACATACGTAAAACCTTCCTTGGTGAAGGTAACCCGCTCTATCATATCCGGAGCAAGGATGCCAAGGTTTAGGCTATTACAGTCCTCCTTCATAGCAGGAATACTAGAAGGACGAATAAAGGAAGGGTACCTGCTAATGGCCCAAGTCCGTGGGGACACAGAAGAAAATTTCTCTTGGAAGTCATTGGCAGTGGTCAGGTATTTGGGTATGATGGTGCTTACTGTGGGAGGCTCAGAATCAACGTCAGCCTCTTTGTCTTTATTTCTCTTCGGGCCTCCACCGAAGAGAAGACCAGAGTTTCTAAAAGATTCAATAGAAGAAGCCTTGGTAGTAAAAATGTGGTAAAGTGTTTTAGTGAAAGTTAGAGAAGATGAAAGTTTTCTAAGCAGGAGGAGGTTGAATGCAGAGAAAATGATAAACTTCTGAAAGTTTTGGAAGTGAAAGAGGTAAAGTGATGGGTATAAGTAAACATATAGACGTCAAACATCGTGGTCATGATTACCTCGAGAACCGATAAAAAAATTGTTGAATCGTGGGGCAACACGTGTTCGGGGTATTAAATGCAAGAAGACGTGCGTCCTTTTAAGCGTTAGAGACTGTTCATAAGATTTCCCACTAAGAAAGGGATCTTCACCAACTTCTCGGTGACACAAAGATATGCCACCGAAAAGCATGGGGACTATTTGTATAGGGTAAAATTGGTCCATAATAAATGATCAAATAATAGCATGCCACATGGAACCAAGACAAGTAAAATACAAATCACGTAACAACCAGTACTGAGAATAATAGTTGTAATTAGTATCGGATAAACCCCGAAAGGAGCCTGGTCAACGGGAGTAGTTCGAATGTTTGCCATCGGATAGTATTCAATGAAGAATATTCTCTAACACTAATGGACTGCCGTTGCAGAGAATTCATTCATGGCATGCCGTTACATATTCATCAATGGCCCACGTCTCGGAATCGAGTAAAAGTCACAAAATACGAACTCTCATTCACTCACGAGTCCAACCATATGATAATTTCTCAAATCCAACCTCAAATCGCCTTCCAAATCTCAAAAATTTAGTCTAGGAAGTTTCTACCATTTTTACCCAATTTCCAACTCAAATCTTTAATTAAATGGTGGAATCAACTATAGATTAATGAGATATAACCATAAAAGAGTTAAGAATCGTTACCCATAAGCTTCCTCTAAAAATTCCTCAAAATTTTGCCTTAATCCGAGCTCTATAGGTTCAAAAATGGAGAATGAAATCAAACTCTCGCACTTAGCCCTTTTTTGCCCAGCGATTTCGCACCTGGGGGCCAAGAATTGCATCTGCATCACCATACCTACGGAATTCCCATCGCAGGTGCGGATTCCACTTAAAAACTTAGCATCCGCTTCTGCGATCAAAGGGTCGCACCTGCGGACCCATGTCCGCTTCTGCGGTCTTTTTCCGCTCCTTCGGGTCGTTGAGCGCTTCTGCGGGCATCACAGATGTGGCACCTCCTTCGCACCTGCGACCCCGGGAAGATCCTCTCCTCTCCGCTTCTACGCTTTTCTCACTGCACTTAATGATCCCGCACCTGCAGTCTCCCCACCGCAAGTGCGAAAACACCACAACTCATATAGCTTCAACAATTGCATAAGTCCAAAACTCAACCCGTCAAGCATCCGAAACACACCCGAGGCCCCCGGGATCTCAACCAAACATACCAACTAGTCCTAAATTACTATACGGATTTAGTCGAGCCCTCAAATAATATCAAACAACGCTAAAAACACGAATCACCCTCCAATTAAAACTTAATGAACTTGAAACTTTAAATTTCTACAACCGATGTCGAAACCTATCAAACCACGTCCGATTGACTCCAAATTTTGCACACACGTCATATTCAACATTACAGACCTACTACAACTTCTGAAATCGGATTATGACCCTGATATCAAAAAGTCCACTACCGGTCAAAATCTTCAAAAATTCGACTTTTGCCATTTCAAGTCTAAATGAGTTACAGACCTCCAAAACACAATCCGGACATGCTCCTAAGTCCAAAATCACCCAAAGGAGCTAACGGAACCAACAAAACTCTATTCCGAAGTCGTCTTCACACAGTTTTGACTACGGATAAAATCATAAGACTTAAACTTTCGTTTAGGGACTAAGTTTCCCAAAACACCCCAAAAACCAAAACAAAACCTCCCGGCAAGTCACATAAGCTGAAACAGAAACGGGAAAAGCAGTAAATAGGGCATCGGGGCTATAACTCTCAAAACGATCGGCCGAGTCGTTACATTACATCTCAACCATCAAGAAGCAAATGTAATTAATATTTTAAAGAAGGAATCACACCTTTATTATTAACAATACAAGTAAAATCAATATTTTTACTAAGGAATTACATCTTTTTTTGTATGCTAAAAATAAATTTATACAAGTAAAATAACATCTTGAATAGGGAAATTTCACCAATTAGAATAAGAAAAATAAAAAAATATCTTCAATAAATAAATTATACCCCATAAGTAAATGCAAAATTAGATAAACTGCAAGATTCCAAAATTAAAATCATAAATCTCATATTTTTCTAGGCAATGCTTGCGAAATATTCATCATATTTAATAGTAAAGAGATTTAAATTATATTTAATAATCATAGAATAACACAAATTTTTATATTATAATAAAAAAATTATAAAAATTAAATTCGATCTCAATCTAAAACTCCTATCAAGACCCTAAGTTTTTTTTTTATTTTGAAAGAAAAAAACTAAAAGATTTGAGATTATGAGAAATGCTTATTTTATGGAATTTTTAAATTTTGGATGCTTTTTTTTAGTGTTCTTCCTAAAAAATAACATATAAATTAAAAGAATAGAGGGACAAATATAAAGAATAATAAAATAAAAAAAAATTGGGAGGTAACCAAAAAGGAAAATGATTGGGACAAAAAAAAATTAAAAAACACAACGAAAAAAGGAAAGTCGGATAAGGTTCAAGATAAATTCAAACTTGAATTTTACACACGAAAAAAGCTTTCAAAAAGGTCTACTAGCCTTGGCATCTTTGTCTAGTTTGCGACTGGGCTGGCAGGATCAAATATTTAATCTATTGTTTACGTTTTTGTTTTTAGTTTTATCTTATCCATTTAACATATAGCATGACCATATAAATTATTATTCAAAAATCTTCTCATCTCAAAAAATAAATTAGTATTATTATTTTATATATCTCTACATTGAATTTATATATTTCTATAATTTTTCCTTTTTTATAATAGTTTCCTTAAAAATATATAGATATTTAATTATTTTAAATTCAAACTCAAAAAGAGTAGCTAATTATTTACTAAACTAACTAATTTTGTCATTAAATTTTGACACTTGTTAAAGTTTTATTGTAACACTTGGCATCATCATATTGATTTACTTCTCTTATTCTATAAATATAGATTATAAGTACTAAAATATGGAGTACCAATAACATAACACATGGATAATTAGATAATTAAACAGTGAAGAATTCATGAAATTTGTGAAGATTCATAAGCAGAATGATCAAAGTGTACATTTTAATTGAAGGTTAAAGCTACTTTGCAATTGTTTCTTCAATAAATAGAGAATAAAAAAAAATATTTTTCATAGTGAGAGTTTAGCTGGAACGCTTTAATAACTTATTTTGGATGGTTGTTACATATCGTTTATAATGTATCTTATTCAGTGGAGGATCCACCATTTAGGGTGGGGTGGTATGGCACCAGCTAGGTTGGTATAATCAACATATATTGATGTAGAAATTTTCTTATCATAATGAAAAATTTAAAGATACTATTAGGATATTATACATAAGATAATCATATTATATATATAACATAAACTAATAATTATAAAAAAATATTGGTAGGTTTTTTATTAAAGTAATAAAAGGCTTATCTCTTTATACTTTTGATGAATTTAAAATTATAATTTAGAATTTTTTTTTTACATTATTTAAATTTTTAGTAACCTACAAATAAGAAAACTAATAATATATATTACAATAGAAAAGAATGTACGAAAAGAGGGGGATAAAGATAATTTTATGATATTTATATTTTGAATTAATTAAAAAATAAAAGGTAAATAAATAACACTTAAAAAAATTATTGATAAATTTAGACCATTGAAGAATTTTGAACAGTATAACATAAGTTTAAAAAATAAAAATATTTTCAAAGTAAGAAAATATATATTTATGTTATATCTAAAGAGAAGTAGTATCAAAATATTAAATCGATTGACAAGTTAATAAAAAATCACATTAGTAAATGTATAGTACTAAGTACTTGCTAATTTAATAAAGAATAAACAAGGAACAAACAATTTATTTGATTACTATATAATGTGTATCTTTTGATTTCGTATAAATTTTATTATATTTGTGCACACTATATTAAATAATAAAATAACAACTAAAAGTTATTAAAATAATATGATATAATAGATCATAATTTTATAAGATTAATATACTATTAAATTGTGATTGTAACATTAGTATAGTTCAAAACACACATTCAAATTAATTTGAGGTAGAATATGCTCGGTGAAATATCCTTTTTCTGCTCCCTCTAACAAAGTAAAAGCTGACTGTAAGTCCACCAAGTGTTCCCAGGGGTACATCTACAGTTACCCCGTCTCAGCCAGTGCTACTGCGACTTCTCATCTCCAATTCTGCGCATCACAACGCTGATTTCGTCCTCTCTTCCTATTCAGGTGAGTCACAATTGTTTCCCCTCTTTACCCCTACTCACATTTTCCAAATTACATCTCCTTTTTGTGTTAATTTCCAAAAAATTGGAGTTACTTGCTGCTGATAGCTGTGCCTGTTGATTCTCGGGGTGGGGGGTGGAGTTGGGGGTTTTAGAGCTGATTATCTATTTAAGTAAATTGGAGATCTCTATTTTGATTTGTTATATATGTTAAGATGGTTTTCTAGTGGAACATTAATTGGTGTTGCTTGAATTGAAATGGCTGGCTAGACACCAAAGCGTGAAATGAGTGCAAAATAATTTTCCTCTTTATTTTATAACTGCAAGTATTATCCGGTAGTATTCAGTTTTTTCTGTGAATATGCCATTTGAAAATCTTGCTCGGTTCTGCATTGAATTTAAAATGTACTAAAATGTTTCTCCTTAGTGTAGTGTACATGGTCTTTGGGTATTTTTCACTTGTTGTCAATTGTTATTACTATTATTTTTTGATAACCAGGAATCCCGAGTTGCTGACAACCCCAATTAGCCCACATGTTTGAAATTCAGGAGAGTAGGCCCTGTCCCTCTACTCTGCTCCCACTTAAATTCCAGGCTTCGCAACAGTGGAAGTTTTTGTTGAAGTGTGTGACTATCTCATTTAAGAGTTTAAACTATTAGAGAGAATACACATTTAATTACTTCATCGTCTTCAACATACCCCCTCACATGCGGGCTTTATTAATTTTCCTGAGCTAAACACGTGAAAATTCTTTGTAATAATAGGTGGCGGTGAGACTTGAACCCAGGACCTATCTGCCGCTATAACATGTTAAAGTGTGTGACCTCTATCTAAAAGTTGAAGCTATTAAAGAGAACTCACTTTTAATTACTTAATTATGTTTTCAACAGTTTCAAACTGAACGCTAATCCAAATTTAAAAGAATAGGACAACAGTTACTGCAATTGATCATAGTCAAAAAGACGTAAAGAAATCCTTGACAAATTCTTTGTTACTACCTCTTTTCATCTGAGTTACTTTTTTGCTCCTCTTGCTTTGCCTTTCAGGAGTCCGTCCAGCTTGACCTAGATGGAGCAGGTAAATGAGTTCTCATCTGTATTATTAGTTTCTTTTTGTTTTACCTGATGCTTATTTGGATAGTGATATTGGGGGTAATTGCAGTATGAAAAAGTCGAAAAGATTGGTGAAGGAACTTATGGTGTAGTATACAAAGCTCGTGATCGTGTAACAAATGAAACTATTGCACTGAAGAAAATTCGGCTGGAGCAGGAAGATGAGGGTGTGCCGAGCACGGCTATTAGAGAGATCTCCCTCTTGAAAGAGATGCAGCATGTAAACATCGTGAGGTATACTGTAGAGATATGGTCTTTGTATACTACTTATGAAATGATTACATATGGATGTGATTGCAGTGAGAGTGATTGAGGTTGTATTTTCTATTTCCTGTGGTTATTCGATAAATGTAATGTAGATTATATGGTTTATGCATACTTCTAATTCCCCTCCATATCAGTTCACGCAGGGCCTTTGCTATTATAGTATCTTGGCAACAGTAAACTATTAATTTGCTCTCTAGCGTTGCCCGTCTTCCTTTTACTCCTTGTTCCGCTGTAGAAGAATCATTTTTGAGTATCAAGCTTCTGAAATTCTACTATATGGAGTCCATATGTGGAAGATGTTTTTCCTTCTACCCTGGGGATTGGGGCAGGATTTAACTGAACATATTTACTGCTTTGGAGGCTTCTCATGGGATGTACCAGTTCTTACTGTGGAAAACTCGACCCCTTTATATTCTGCGCTTCTTCAAGTCTATTTGGGATGCATAAGGGCTGTTACCGTTATGGATATAGACCTATATTTTGATACATCTTGTAGTAGGGATGATAAAACCTTATCATTACTTAGATTCTGGATAATTGGAAACTTCAACAACTAAACGTTTTAGATTGAATTACTATAAAAGTTATGCATCTATGTAATGCAAGCTTGTTTCCATATATATGCGTGTTAGATTGCACCCAAGGTTGTGATCAATGAAGTGGGTTGAGAACCAGGACATCTCAAGTTCAAATCTCTGCGGAAGAAAAAACACTAGGTGATTTCTTCCCATCTGTCCAAGCCTTGATGGATAGAGTTATCCGGTACTTGTGCTCGTGGGAGATAGCATCTACCCCATTGAATTAGTCGAGTGCGGGCAATTTGGCTTGGACACCATGTTTATATATATATATATAGAGAGAGATACATTTAGGGTTGTGCAATAATTTGTAACTTTTGCTGGAGGTGGAATGGTTAGAGACAATTTGTAATTTAAGGAACCTGTTAATCGTTCCTTGGTTTGAAAGTATAGAGTTCTTTTAGAACTATTTAAGCTCATAGTAGCTAGAAGATGAGACCACCCCACGGGTGTGGCCTAGTGGTCAATGAAGTGGGGTAAGAACCATGGTCTCAGGTTCACATCCCAGCGGAGGCGAAAACACTAGGTGATTTCTTTCCATATGTCAAAGCCTTGGTGGACAAAATTATCTAGTACCTGTTGCTAGTGGGAGGTAGCTGATATCCTGTGGAATTAGTCGAGGTGCGCGCAAGCTGGCCCGGGCATAAAAAAAAGTAGCCAAAATTCGAGACATCTTCTGAACTTCCCATCTATTGTTTGTATGAGCTAGCTGGCGCCTGGCGGACCTACTTATTGACTAGTGGGTGCGTGAGCACCCATTGTTTTTTACCCAAGCACTAGGTTTTATATAAGGAACTAGTATTAACATACAAATAGATTGACCAAGCACCCCTTCCATGACTAGCAACAATTCAATACTCAAGATTAAAGGCCGGTGAGCACTCACAACTGAAAGTTCTAGGTTCGCCACTGGATGTAGGGGATGACTAATTCGACTTCTAAATCTGCACACACATCAGATAGCCACACCTATGTCCATGTAACAAAAATACTCACAGCTGGTGAGGGGTGATCATTCCTTTAGCCACTCCTCGGACATGTGCACTCACAAAATCTAAAGCACAAGTAGCACGGAAGGAGCTTGCGAGTTAGTAAGGTTGAAACCTTGAGCAAAAGATAGGCAGCATATATTGATGCTAACCTTTGAACGACTATGGCGCTATGGTCGTCATCCAGGAGGACTCAATTGTGTTTGACGGCAACACGAGATGATGTGAATCTCACATGGATGAGCATCTTGGATGCAAGGAAGTGTGCATTCTTTTCCCAAATTTGTTTTGGACATGATCATGGGCACTGAATTATACTGAAAAGACCTAACATAGAGTTGGTTGGTTTGTGTTCAATGGGATCATGAGTATAGCACTGAATAATTGTGTCATTACAATATGTAGAGTTTGCCAATGACATTTGCAATGTGTGAGGTGCGCATGTAGTATTATATGAAGAGATTTGCGCCCTTATGGGGTTAGTGAGTTCAGGAGGGCTGCTTTCTTTTTTTTCTTTTTTTTGTTTTGGCTGATTTAGTCAAAAGGAATTGAAGACTAGAGAGCAGATCCTAACGTGTACATATTTGTAACTTGGATGCCAGTATCGAAATTTTCTTTTATCGATGGGAAAGCTACTTTTGAATTTTGTAAGAAGGTTTTCTTCTTATCTGGTTACAGGTTGCAAGATGTGGTGCACAGTGAGAAGCGATTATATCTAGTCTTTGAATATCTCGACTTGGATTTGAAGAAGCATATGGATTCATGTCCAGAGTTCTCTAAGGATCCACGTCTTGTAAAAGTGAGTAAAAACTGGATGATCATTTGGAGGTGTTCGCATTATGTGTTATCTGCTTGATGAATTGTGTAACTCTACTTAACATCTTTGTGGAAGAGGGAGGGAGAGGCACCCTGACCATAAATACTTAAATTTAAGATTGTTTGATTATGTGAATTGAGAAAGTATCACTATCTAATGATTTTTCCCAAGTTCACAGGCTTCTTGTTCACAGTCATCAATTAAGCAATCTCTCCTATTCTGCAGATGTTTTTGTATCAAATACTCCGTGGTATTGCTTATTGTCATTCTCATAGAGTTCTTCACCGAGATCTGAAGCCTCAGAACTTGCTGATAGATAAGCGTACGAATGCTTTAAAGCTTGCAGACTTTGGATTGGCTAGAGCTTTTGGTATTCCTGTCAGAGCTTTCACTCATGAGGTATACACATAGTGTTTAGCTCTCTGAAACTCTCATTGTGCCTTCTCTTAAATTTTCACTGTTGTCTAATGTTCCATAGGAGTTAGGACAGACGAGAAAAAAGTTATGAGCTGTAAGCATAAACTTTTCTTACACCTAATGTCTTTCTTCAAGATATGATACATAATCTCTCTACGAACAACTTTTTCTCTTCAGAGTTTTCTTTACTTGTTATAGCTTAAGTTGACTGTTAGTTGATAAAGATAAAGAGCTTGATCAGGGGTCTGTCCCCAATCATTTAAGATACTCTTTTATCTTTTGTACTTCCTGCTCTAACCCATCATTAATTGGACCAAGGATATCTATCTAACTGTTGTTTTATTGGCTCTTTAATAGTTAATTTTTTGGTTCAGGTGGTGACCTTATGGTACAGGGCACCAGAAATACTGCTAGGAGCACGCAACTACTCTACTCCTGTTGATGTTTGGTCAGTTGGCTGCATATTTGCTGAGATGGTGAACCAGCGGCCCCTGTTTCCGGGTGACTCCGAGATTGACGAACTTTTCAAGATTTTCAGGTTTTATTATACATAACAAATTTTTTTGTTACCTTTCTCAGAAAAAGTGTTCATAACCAATTCTTACTGATAAGAAAAATATGCATCACTACTTCTTTCATGAAAGCATTATTTCTTATGAAAAGAACATATCCAAAAATACTTTGATAATGGAAGTGTTTCTCCTTGTCTAAAAATTCCCTTCTAATCCTTGTAACGACCCTTCTTAGAAAATAAAATAGGCATGGAACATCCTTCTGGCCTCTGTTATGCATCACGATCAAAATAATTAGGACTCAAAAAGCAGGCAAAATGTAGGGTGCATGGGCAAGACTCATGGTTCAGAATACTGTAAACTTCACTGTCGGATGGCCTGTGATGTCAATTTCCTCATGCTGATATGCGTATCAAATAATTTATTCTATTAACTTTCCATATCAATTTTTTTTTATTCTATCTACTTACCCTTCTAGGGGGGTTAAGGAGGTTCATATATTGGTCCTTGTAAAAGAAAAAGAAGGTTCATATATTGGCTTCATGAAGTTTATGACCGAAATGTCAGTGTTAACATGTTATATATTAATTTCATCAAACTGTATAAAGCAAATGCTAGACCGAGGTTTCTTGAATCAAGGAATGTCAGCATTTTATTTCCTTGTACTTCATGATTGTTGAATATTTCCAATGATGTCATGATTCTCTACTTTTTCCGTCTATGAAGAGTAATGGGTACTCCAAATGAGGATACATGGCCTGGAGTGACTTCTCTGCCTGATTATAAATCTGCTTTCCCAAAATGGCCACCTAAGGTAATTTAGGTTTCTCTGTGGTTTCTTTCCTAACAATTTGACTCCTGCTAGACTGAGGATAACATCGTACGGATTATTTAAATGGTACCCTTTGAACTTGCAGGACTTGGCAACTGTAGTCCCAAATCTTGATGCACCAGGGCTTGATCTCATTGGTGTAAGTTACGTTATAAATGATATCTTTATCTTATGAACATGAAAGTTAATAATGTCTTGAATGAAGCTCCAGCTTTTGCGATTGATTCCTAATGAGAAAGATATTTTAGTGAAAGACATAAAAAGCATCTACAATTAACTGCTATGTGAATCTCTGCCCGTGAAATTGCAACATCAGTGGACAGTTGAAGGACATTGAACCATTAACAGCAGCAAAAGACTGACAGTTTTCTTAAAGAAAAAGGGTGTTCCAATTGTCGTGCTTGTGTTACATGTTTTTCTTTTTAATTGGTTCATGATCTGCATTCTTATACTTTTTTCAGTCTCTTTAGTCTATGCCTCTTTGTTTCCTTTCTTTGCGTGTCTCTTTTCTTTTCCTTCTGATTTGCCCTTTTTATTTGGAGGACGTCGGGAGGTGGGTTGTTATGATGCAGTTTGTTTCTATGCGCATTAGAAATTTTCATGCTTTCAATTCAATTAATTACTTCGGAACTTCTCTTTTCATTAGGATTATGAGTAGGTCTTTACGTGTGGACAATGAGTAGTGTTTGATGACCAGATGATATGATATGATTTGATATTTTAGACTTCAATCTATTGCGCTGATCTATGTGGTCCAATTACTCAATGTCTTGGCTTATTGATGTTTCAGAAAATGCTTTGCCTGGATCCCAGCAAGAGAATCACTGCCCGGAGCGCCCTTGAGCATGACTACTTCAAAGATATTGGTTTTGTTCCGTGATTCTTTGTACCTTTATCCTGAGTGTTGATGTATATTTGGGTGTGTTATCTACAAGGTTTTGTTCTTAATTTGTGCAATCTTTAGGCTTTCCATTCCTTTTTTTTTTCTTCTAATTATATTTTCCTCCAAAGCGATCCAGTTCTTATTAGACTGGTCCTGGCACAGCCTTCATGAATATTCTTGTTCCAGTTTCGGTGTACCATGGACATGTTGAAGCATAGTTTCAGTGCAATTTCCTTTTGGTTGTATTTTGTGGTTCTGGATACTGTTTTGTTTCATTAATTTTATTTTGGGGTGCCATTAATGTTGTCTATACTTCTCTCTGGGATTAAACTGACTTTATTTACTGGAGTCTTTGGTTATCCCAAAGCGTCATTCCTGAGAAAGCAAGCTAATATTGTTCAAGAGCACTCTCACAATTAGGGTAGGAGGTCGTTATCAAATATAATTACTCAACGTCAGTCATCACCGATCCACCAAGAAGCAATACTAAGGAATTGAGGATTGAGTAATGAGATCACTCTATTACTAAGCCGACCGCTTGCTTTTGGATTGATTAACTAGTAATTAGATGCAATTACGAACACTTAATTACTAAAAGCAAATGAGTAAAGACTAAGAATTAAACAAGGATCAATTGACGATAACTTCATGACAAAAAATCAATTTAGGATAAAAGAAGCACTAGGATTCTAAATATGTCCAAATTGGAGTACACAAAAAACGGAAGAAGCAGCAGAGACAACTTCACTAAAACCTTAACCTTAGAAGTCCAGATGAACAAAAACTTGGGTGAGCACAAAAAATGGAAGAACTTGCTGGTTCATAACAATGATTTAGTGTCATCTGCATATTCCAAGTCCAAGAAAACAAAGGAAAGACTTTCTTACACTAACTTATTGCATTAGTTCTGCAAGCAATTATTAACGGATTTCTATATGCCAAAAACAACAACAAACCCAGCTTAATCCCATACATGGAGTCTGGGGAGGGTAGTGTGTACGCCTTACCTCCTACCTTATAAAGGCAGAGAGGCTGTTTCTGATAAATTCTATATGCCAAAAATATTACGGAAAAACTATTTCTCCTGCATAGCTTCAAATAGTAAGTGTGTAAAGCTAAAAGCAACTTGCAACATAAAATTTGCTTTCAAAACTCTAAGTAAAATGAGTAGAAAAGGGGGAGTACAAAAATTAGTTATACATTGTGAATAAACAAAAATGGCAAAATCAGCAGTACATCCTCCATTAAGATCTACAAAAATGCACTAATGTATAAAGAAAGAAATCAAATGTAACAACAAATTCACGAGATAAGGGGTAGCTCACTTGGTGAGTGAGCTCTCTGCCTACCACATTTGAGGTGGAGGATTCAAACCCCATCAATAGTGTAGCATGCCCGCCTTAAAAATATCACATTTCTTTGCACCTCACAAATTGACAGGCAAATCCAGGAATCTAAGGGAAATATACATTGTTCGTAAGTTATTTTTAAAAGTTGCTATCTCATTGACCTCTGGGATTGGGTTCATGCAGCATTGGTTATGCTCATCTCCTCAAGAATCCCATTGCCTGGTAGACATTATTGACAGTAACATCGGCTACATCTGCTGCTTTTCTGGCTCCCTCTGCCAAGACTCCATCCAAGTAACTCGTGTCGGATACAATTTCCTCATAGCGTGCCTGAAAAGTACAAACCAAAAGGAATTATGCAGAAGCGTCTTTGAAGGAATAAAACATTGGAGAGACACTAGGCTTGCAATCATCTTTGACTTCCGATTGTACGATAAGAATCAGAGACAAGAAGATGCCGTTCTCTGAGCTTGAACTTATTCCGTTTTAAACAGAAATTTAAACTGCAAGAAAACCGAACAAAAAGAACTTCACAGAAAATTAAAAGAAAAAGGCTAAGGAAGAAACTATAACCCTATATTTGAAAGAGAAGTGGATTGAAATAAAAAAGATGCTCGAGAGGAAAATGAAGAGTTAGAACACAATAGGGTTGGATTGTCACCAGTTGATACCGAGATGCAAAATACTAGCAAGGTATATTGTCAAAAAAAGGATAGCAGCAAATTCAAACATAAAAATAGATGCAAACATATGCATGCCTCCAAAGCTTGGAATCTATGAAAATATGTCCACCAGAGGCCTTCCATTACATTTTCTAGATCATTGAAGCAAGTAAAAAATGAAGCAAAAGCTGAAGTCAAACAAGTTTTTAAAAGCCACCCGCAACTTGATCAGTTTTCCCATAAATGTTCCAGTTATTCACCTAATTCATGAGGCTGTGACAACTGAACTCTTCGTTTCCTCACCCACTGATAGGTGGATACTTATAAGTAGAATAACTTTCATTAAATAAAGTAATGGTTAACAATATGATAAAATTTATCTTCCAAAGATCATGAAGCACAGTCCAGATTTCTTTTTCCTTCCAGGAAATGGATACTTGAGACTAATCATAAGAATAACTATTTTTTTTTTTAACATTCAACCATGGACAGCATACACCAGTCTGAAAGGAAAGCAAAATTAGAGCTTTATGCACACTTTCACCTACAGGACCAACAGCACAGAAAGAGGTCTCTAACTAGAGCAAGAGAGTGCAACAGATATGGAACAACCATCACATTAGCAAATAAACGACCAGTAGGCCTCCTAGTGTTCATTTTGGCTGCCTTGCTATAGAGAAAAGTCCTCAAGTTAGAATTTGGCAGATTGACAAAATTGAACTTTCACTCAAATATACAAGTAGCTCAGTAGGCATCACATGCGAAAGAAGAACCTGGATAGGTTGTAGATGATCAACTAAAGCATCTGTAAGCACGAGTTTGAACGTTCCCCAATTCATATCTCTGCATTCTTCTGCAACCTCCTGTGGCGTCAAGGCATTGAGAATTAACTTCTCCAATATTGCTTGGACAATGGAACCAATTAAGCACCCCTCAAAATCAACCACTCAAAAGAAGAAGAAAAAAAAAGAAATTTAGCTATTTTATATGACACACTTTGCCAGACCTTTAATGTGAAGTTTATTGAGTTGCGTGTTATATTGATAGTAAAAAAAGGCAGTCCGGTGCACCAAGCATCCTGTGTTCACGCAGGGTTCAAGGAAGGGCCGGCATATCAAGAGGGTGTGATGTAGGCAGCTCACGACGCAAAAATCAGTGGTTGATTCCATGGTTTAAACCCGTAAGCTATAAGTCACACAAAAATAACTTTACCATTGCTCCAAGGCTCCCCTTCATTAAACGGCAACCCAGTGCCAAATGACCAACTCTAGGCATGCGAGAGGGTGTTAGAATGTCCTACATTGGTTAAGATAACCCGTTCCTGTCTCTTCATATGGTTTTGGGCAATTATCACTTTAAGTGCTAGTTTTAAGCTTGAGTTAGGCCCAATGTTAATGTTCTTAATATACATAAGCTATAGAATAGGAAGGAACACAAAAAATACATAATTACAAATGAACAAATTTTCCTAATGGGTCTTAACTAATCCTTAGCAATAATGAATTTCCCCAATTGATGTGACAATATTCTTAGCATATTCTTAAAAGTTTAAAAGCCAGTTTAAAGAGAGCACCAACTTATGATGTTGATTTAAATTGTCAAATAAATTTAAGTTCTTAATAATGTTGAAAGTTTTTCAAACATAAAAATTGTGTCCTTAAATTAGGATATAACTGATAAAAAAGGGCAGCTGATACACTAAGCTCCCGCTATGCACGGAGTCCTGGGAAGGATATAACTTATACAAATTTTAAAATTCCAATATCCAATTAATTTAGTATACTAAAAAAATTGTATCGACTCTCTCAATTGTAAATGGCACCAAGGAATTGGCTTGATATCCTAATTCTTTGGGTTGTAGTTAACAGCACAAGGAACTGTAATATGAGTGAGAAGAACCATAGAAAAATATATTGAGCAAAAGTAGTAACATTTACATGATAAAGTCAATCTGCCACCCATAAAAGAATAGGCATACATAATACTGGTGAAACGAAAGGATAATGTACACAAATTAATAGCATTAGATATGAAGCCATTCACCTGCTTGGTCTTGCCTGTAACTAGCTGATAAATAGAAAGAAGATTGTTACATTCAGGTCTTTCCGGATTGTCAAACTCCATGCTGTATATTGGCAAATAAAACAACAGAAAAAATTATAACACACCACAAGAAAGTAAAGCCATTGAGACAAATATTTATGCCAAAGGACGTATGTCACATGCCTTGTCAAGGTCTAGCCTTAGAGCAGCTTTTTCTTTTAAAAAGAAAATTAAAGTCTCGATGGAGAAAATAAAATAAAATTCTACAAGCCTCCGCACCAGAAGTGATTAGATGCTTACCCAGGAAACGAATCAGTCTTGCACCGTTTTATTTTATTTGCTATTACCTATGTAAAGAATAAAAAATACCACATTAAGCATGAAACAGGTTTAATGTTCAATACATGATAATTACCCCAGCCAAGCTTTATTTCGATATCACAAGGTCATCACCACTAAAGATTTATTAAAAATGCATACAACTCCACACCTAGAACCCTACTCCAACAGAACACTTTTTCTTTTGATAAGATAAACTATCCTACTCCAGCAAAACACGTATTTTGACATGATACAAGTATTGAATAAGAATTTAAACTGTAATTGTTACAACAACAACAACAACAACAACAACCCAGTTTAATCCCATAAGTGGGGTCTGAGGAGGGTAGTGTGTACGTAGACCTTACCCCTACACTATAAAGATAGAGAGGTTGTTTCCGATAGACCCTCGGCTCAAGGAACAGTAAAAAAAAAAAACACAAGCAATAGCAGCAACAATGTAATAGGGTAATGGAAGCGAATGACACAACAAGTAATAAAAAACCAGGAATAAGAGGAATAAGAGAAAACAAGAATTGTACTAGTACTACTGGTAAGTCTAGGAGAAACTCACAACTACCTATCAACCTACCACCTTAATCCTCGACCTCCACACCTTCCTATCGTGGGTCATCTGGTAAGGTGAAGCTTAAACTGTAATTGTTAATCTAAAAGAATTGACATGAGATTATTGGTTTTTTCTTAAAAAAAAGATCATTGTTTTAATTTTGATTTCTTAAGGTTAAACTAGAAGATATAGTGTGGTGAGATGAAAGAAAGTGTTGTTTAACTTTTTACCGTGCATAAATGTGGTTAACTTTCCTTTTTAGGAAATACTGAAATAGATGTTAATTTGGGATAAAGCTGGACATTCAACTAAAGAGAAATAATCCCAATATGGTCACATGTGGATGTCAACTCTTAGTCCAATTGCTTCAACTGTTAATAAAGCCACTACCATCGCAGTGAGCATCTAGTACCTCTGCATGCCCAAGGCCGGACACCTGGAGCGCAGACAACATAATGTCTGCGCGTAATAATGGTTAAACCAAGAATAAGGATGACTTTGACTTTGATACCATGTTTAGAAAAATGAACCTTGAACGCAACGCAACTCCAACAGCTAGTTGTTTAGGTTGAGTTAGACCAAGGTCCATCTTTCTTGACACTAGACCCTGAAATGCACCATTGTTCTTGAGTCTTGACATTCTTTTACTAATTGTAACTTTTCAGTTATTTTTATCAAAAACCAATAAATGGACATGGTCTTGACATTCTTTTACTAATAGTAACTTTCAGATATTTTTATCAAAGACCAATAAATGGACATGGATATGTGGAGTAAGCCAAATATAAACAGAGAAGAAAAGAGAGTGAAAAAGTATTTATGATGAACTTAGACATGGAATTGCAGATTCCAAAGTCTAGAAGTTGTGTATAAGTCTTTTTCTCTTTCCTTCTTACAATAACACATTCAGAATATGATTAGCCAATTCAAGCTTTTTATCATTTTAAAATGCATAAACCCACGTTCCAAAAGTGATATACATAACAGATGCTTCTAAAAGCAAAAAATAGATGCCCAAAAAAAACTAATTTTACTTACATCTTTTGAATCTAGCAAATTGATTCTCGACTGATCAGATGGCGCTGACTTCGACATCTGTCCAACGAACTCCATTAGAAAAATATATTGGAAAGAAGCACAAATTTATTAAAGAAACTGAAACAAATACGACAAAGGCTTTAGGCTGCAACAATTGCAAGACGAAGAGCACTATTTTTAGAAGGGTCCGTGCAGAAGAAAAGAAGAAGAAAATGAAACAAATAAAAGCTGCTTGACCTTAAGAGATTTCAAACCTTGGAAAGACCATCAGTAAGGGACATGATTCGAGCCCCAGCGGGTGGAATGAGAGGTTCAGGAACCTACATTGACAAAAGCATACTGATAAGCATTCTTCACCTATACAAATAGCATGTACAGAAGTGAAGGGTATCAACCAGGCTTCAGTTGAGAATCCACCTTGAAGATTGAACCGCCTCTCCTGTTACAGAGAAAAAACAAAGTGATTTTCTTTTGACTAGTTGAAATATAATCAACTCGAAAAAGTCAAACAACATGATGGCGAGTATCCAAATATATGTATTTAGAGCATAACATGACTGCCTTATGACTTACCCTCCCAGTTTCTTCCACTTCCTTCCTCCATATAAATAGTTAACACGCTCAGCCAGCTCGCGTGTCAACTCCAGGTGTTGCTTCTGATCCTCTCCAACAGGGACAAAATCAGACTGCCGAAGGATACTTTGATACATCAGATCCACAGACATTCACACACACTTTCAAGATTAGAGTTGGCGGAAAATTGTGCTGGGAACTGCAGTGGCATTTGAGCAATCTTCCCAAGGATACCCCAAGATATAATGGTAATCAAAATACTGAATGCAACAAGTCAAGCTTCTTGTTCATAAAAAATAAATTCGAGACATTTTAACTAGGGTTAGTGAAGTATGGAGCTGGAAACCACCTGGTACAGAAGAATATCAGCAGCCATTAGCACAGGATAGGTTAGAAGGGCAACACCCACATTTTCATCCCCCTGCATAGGGAAATAAATATAAAAAACGCCTGGTAGAGACACTGAAAAAACAGTCCGGTATAAGAAAGAGCCAAAGGTTTAAGTGTGAAAGCAAAGAGTTATGATGTTTCTGTAACAGATGGGGATAAACCAGCAACCACAGTCTGGATTTTTATGTCATTCCGGAAAAAAGGTTTAGAAGAATTCACCTAAATAGCCGTCTATCCAACTGCTCGAAAAACATTGTATCCGGCCGAATATTTGTGCAAAAATCCCAAAGGTTTATTCCATTTTCTTGGTTCCGATTTCAAGCATTAATTATATGGACCAGATATTTCAGCAATTAAGAAGTCTAAATGTCAGAAATGAGAAAAGTAAGAATCCCAAAGCAGACATACATGTTTCTGCTGGAGATAGGGGGTCCAAAGGTATACCCATTAAAAGCATGCTAGTTAATAATATTTCAAAGCATGCTTGTTAATAATATCTTCAAGCATTCATGCTCTAAGGGGTATTCATACTGGGTTATGGAACTTACAGAAAATTTGGCCTGTCAATACAGTTGAGATCTTCACATCATATTATAGGCTCTTTTGTTGCTCGGCAAAGACATCTTAACATTTATTCCATATTCATAAGAGATGTTACAATCAAAATGATATTTGTTTAATGTTGTTTATAGAAACAGAAAAAATATCAAACCTGATCTTGACTACTAACTGCATAAAATAGAAGAAACTGGTCTATAAAATAGAAAGGAGATCGGGTAACTAAAATAAGTGTGTATAGAACAAGATTTTATGAGGCACTAAAGGTTGTAAGTTCAAGAGGCAAGCAGCAAACTCATGTTGAGAAACAGTGTAGTTCTTCGGACAAAGCAGGCATCATGCTCACATGAATACATTTATGTGGAGCCTAATGACATCAATGGCACTTGTAAATATAGTCAAAGAAAGATCAATGAATTATCTTTTGCCAGTCATAGAAGTTCTGCCCAGTTTGTGTATTTAAACTTGATAGCAAATCTACCTACTATTATTATTTATCCAAAACATTCTCTGGTTGAGTTCATACTTCTGAATTATTGCACCTCTAAAGTGTAGTTCAATATCCACTTTTTCCACATGTAGCATCAAATCACAGTTTACAGATGATATGGTTGAAATATAATTCCTCCAAAGATTTGGTGAATTAAATCAGTATAAACTGTTAAATCCTAAAAAGCAGAAATTAAGGTATTGAAAAAACGACAGGCAATGGAGAGAGGGCTGCATACAGCAACGACGCACCGCCTTCCGTGATTTCTCTTTAAATTGAATCATCCTGTTGAGCCAACCAATAGGTGTTGCAGAACTCAAAAGCCACATCAACTCTACATGAGCACGGACATGAGACTGCACAAAGACTGAAGCCTGGAAGCAAAGTCGCAATAATCACAATGCAAGGGATAGGCCACAATGTAATATATATGTTAGAGAAAATAAAGAGCAGACCTTAGAAGGATCCACACCACATGCTAAATAAATAGCAGCTGTATCCCTTGTTGACCTTAGCAATTGTTGTGCGTCAAATGGCAAAGTTATCTGGAAAAATCTGAAACAATATTACCTTCACCAGCTTTTATTTATTTCCTTACCCTCACACGCAGTGGTAGGGGGTACAGCCAGGAATTTTGGGGATAGATTTGTCATATGTGCATAAGCAAGTGAATGGGGTATCAGCATGGCATAATGTTCTCAGTTGGAGCACTAAAAACAAACGGGGCCATTTACTCTTATTTTCAACTAGTCACAAGTCCTACTCAATTGGAAGAAGAAAAATTTATTAGTCCTACCATAGTTTCACACCTATGGACCGGTGCATCTGCATGACCAAACGATCTCAAGCGAACTTCTCCCATTTTATCCTCAATATGTGCTACTTGCACCTTCTGCCGAATGCGTCCATTTTTAATCTTATCAAATCATTTGTGACAGCACATCCATCTTACCATCCACATTTCTTCAACACTCATTTTGTGGATATGTTGGACTTAGCAGTCCAATATTCACTATATAAAACATAGCCGGTCTTGTAGCTCTTCTATAGAACTTACCTTTTACTCTGGTAGGCATCATTTTATCACATAACACTTCTCCATTTCAACCATCCAATTTTAATCTTATGAGTAACATCTTCATCTATTATTTCATTCTCTTGAACAAAGCCTAGATATCTAAATTGTTTGCATTTTGGCACCGCAATCTCATTTAGTCTCACCTCAACTTCGCTCACCTCAACTTCGTTCTTCTCATGCTGACTAAACTTGCATTGCATGTACTCAGTTTTACTTCTACTTATCCTAAAACCCTTACTCTCTAAGGTGCTTCTCCATAGCTCAAGCTTTTGGTTGACACCCTCGCTAGTTTCATCAATTAGCACAATATTATAAGCAAAGCATACACCATGGGACCTCATCTTGAATTGTTTTGGTTAGCTCATCCATAACTAGGGCAAATAAGTAGGGGCCCAATGCAGAACCCTGGTCTAAACCCACTGTTATGGGAAACTCCTTTGTATCTCCTACTATTGTTTTCATGCTAGTGAAAGCTCCTTCATATGTGTCCTTTACGATATTCATATATTTAATATGAATTCCTTTCTTCTCTATCACCCACCAAAGGACTTGCCGCTGTGGTATTCGATCATATGCTGTCTCTAGGAAAAGGGAGGTCCCTATTAGGATTTGAGTTAATAAAGCCTGAGAA
This sequence comes from Nicotiana otophora, assembly GCA_000715115.1. NCBI lineage: Eukaryota > Viridiplantae > Streptophyta > Magnoliopsida > Solanales > Solanaceae > Nicotiana > Nicotiana otophora. Next base: position 413,176 of record AWOL01S0052954.1, read on the forward strand.
TCTGGATTACCATTCAAAATCCTAGATGAACGGACTTCCAATTGTGAGTATCTGGACGATGATGAAAGATCTAGGAACTTTACTTTTAAAACTTCCTTGGCAGAAATAAGGTTAGCAAATTAAGCAGATAATCACAATGATATTCCAAAACTAAGAGAGTACAGAGTAACTGATTAAACTTATACAAAGGAGAGTGAGTCATACAACTATTACTTGATAATGCAAGTTCATATATATCTTCAACAAAATGTAAAACAGCACGAGAAAATTCCAAAGAAACAACATATGACTAGGGAATAGTCTGGCAAATTTGAACTATACCGCATGAAGGTCAACAATGAAGAAGAATGTCTCATGTGTATCCTGAAAAGAGCAACCTCATAAGTGAAAGAGTAAGTCAAATCTAAATTGAAATTTCTGTAAACGAAAATATAACAATATTTCTCATACAAATAGAAAAAAATTAGTAGCAAATCTGTTTTCTTTTACATGTAAAAATGATCGTAAATCTCTTAACATGTCTTATATGTACAGCCGCTGTAATTTCCAATCAATTGAGCTAGCATTAAGGGATTCAAGAATTTCTTTAAAAATAGGCCATTCAATTGAGTATCCGAATAATCAGAAGGAAGAACCCAGACAAAATGAGGAACCCATAGCAGCAGTGTTGTGAAAAGGGCTCGCTTCAGCGTTTTAAGCGTGAAGCGAAGCGAGGCGGCCGCTGTGTCGCTTCTGTAAGGTGAAGCGTAGCAGGTAGGTTGAAGCGTCCGCTTTTGCCAAAAAAGCGAGAAGCGAGAAGCGACGAAAGCGCTCACTTTTGTCTTTTAAGTCACTGATAAATGAAAAGACTCAGTCTTTTTTTACAAAATCAGCGAGCAGCAGAGCAAGCAGCGACTAGAGTTTCAATTTTCAAGCCCATGTATGTTTTCTTCTTCTTCTTCTTCTTCGGTGCTTAAAATAGCAGCGAAATGCTGCCAAATTTTTTTCCCATTCAGTTCTTCTTTTTCTCATTCTCCTCTTCTTCTTCTTCTTATTTTCGTTTCAGTCCTTAAAACTGCAGCGAAATGCTGCCATTTTTTTTTTCCTTCAGTTTTTCATCTTTTGTTCTTAGTCTCACTGCCAATGTTTTTAGTATTGGCATTTACATGTGTTGCATGCAGTTACATGTGTAACATGTGTTGTCTATGCAGTATTTATTTTAATATTTTTCTTAATTCCGCTTCACTTCAAAAAAGCGAGCGCTTCGTTTCTCGCTTCACGCTTTAAGTGAAAAGGGGCTTGTCGCTTTTCCTCGCTTCACGCTCTTCACAACACTGCATAACATCAACTGTCTTCTCATCAAACTGTGTCAGCAATTGGAATTCACCATTCCATTCAAAAACCTGATTGAGGCATCGACATCCACACAAAATGCAGAGAAACCCAAAGAGATAGGCAGATATTTGATCTATAACGAGTTGATCAACGTGCTAGTGTGTCCGTTGGAAGCCCTACACATTGATTGTCAGACCTTGATAGCCAATCCACAGTAACATATTGCGGAAAAGATGTTGAAGAATGATGACTAAGAAGTGTGGATTCAACAAGGTTAATTCAACAGATTTCCCAGGCTGATATTGGCTCCATTGTGAAGCAGATCTCATGTGGAAATGATAACCAAACTAGTCTTAGAAATTCGAATGTCTTAGATTGATGCTATATAAATTTCCATTATGGCGTAACTGAATTTGACTACACTGAGACAAATCCGCAAACTTTGTGAACACAAAAAGTTCTTGAGTAAAAGCTAAAGGTGGAAATCTCAAGCACCATTCAACAGGCTACATCATAGGAAGCACTTACACCTTCGCTTCAGATTGCAAAACAAAACATTAATAGGATATTAAGCAATTTTAAACATAAAGAGAAATTTAATTGCTTGGATTATGTTGTAGCTAAGTTAAAAATTCTTTGACACAGACTCTATTCCCACATAAACTATAAGAAAAAGAAGCCAACCTGCAAGCGTATCCAGTTCTTTATGGCACCAAGATAATTTCCCAAATGTATCAATCCTGTAGGCTGAACACCGGAGACTATTCTCTTCCTGTTTAAAGAAAAGAAGAACAAAAGTAAAACATTCCAATCATGAGAATCATATACTATCATAGTGATCTAAAGTTTCAAATATAACCAGCTAAGCCTGTAGCGTTACACATAAATGTGTTTACTTCAAAATCACTCACATGCCTCTTGGTACCATAAACCACAAGCAATATATTTCTCCATATCTTGGTGCATGCCCAACAACTACATAACTTCTTGATGAAGATGTTCATTCTTAGTACTTTTCATTTCCACGAGTTAAACTAGGTTTAAAATAGATTGAAAAAATAAACTTAACAGCCAAAAGCTTCTACTTTCCGAAGTACCGATATATGGAACCACATAATATGAGTATACAATGCAACAAGACCAAAAGTTAAGAATAAGACATGTAAATCATACAAAACAATGTAAAAGTGCAAAAATGTGTAATTATTACTCATGTAAGAAACCAGCTATTAGCAATGTGGAGCAGCATAACCATTAAAATTCAAAACCAATCACTGATTTTTGTGGATTAATATTATCTCTAGTTAAAAAGGCCAAAGACTATCCAAAAATTACTGTGAATAGTAAATGGAGGGGGGAAATCGACTGTTGTAAATTTACTAGTATACTAACAATGACATGCACAAGTCAACTCAAAATCACCAAAAAGTAACAAAATTAACCTTAAGCTTTCCGGACAAGTCCCTCAAGATGGATAAACAAGTTATGTTGTCCAGGAAAAATGATCAAAGCAATTGCATCCAAGGGTGTGGCCTAGTGGTGGTCTCAGGCTCAAATCTCAGCGGAGAAAAAAAAAATACTAGGTGATTTATTCCCACTACCGGCTTGATGGGCAGAGTTAACGGGTACATGTGATAGTGAGAGGTATAGGTGTACCATAGAATAGTCAAGGTGCATGCAAGCTTACATTACATGGACACCACAATCATAAAAATGATTAAAGCACGGCTAATTTGAAAATTCACACATTAACCAAGAGCTGTAAAAATGAATCAACTAGCCCATTAATTAACAAGCTGTCAAATTGAAATCATCAAACAATGCAGAGAAATTTTCTTTTTTTTTCTTGTTCAGTAAATATTTCATCTTTCTGAGTTGCATTACACGAAGCAGCGAGTAAATCACAATCGAGTAGACTTTGATAAAAAGAGTTATAGTAGCAAAAATTGCGAGCTGCATTACTTTACAGGGCTTGAAGAAGACTCAGAATTAACAGGTTCAGAGACAGCTACACTGCAAAGGCACCGAAAATCTCGACCGGCTTGTAAATTATGTTGACGAATTAGCTGTGGTCTTCTCAAGTATTTACCTAACTTTAATCCGCGTGACCTGCTAAGTATTGATAAAAACAGAGCTAAAATTGAAGATAGTGAATGGAGAAAAGGAAAATTAACAGTTAAACAGAGGAGAGAGAGATGAATACGTGGAAGAGGCGAAGCGAGGAGCAGAATAAGTGACCATACTGAAATGAGAGAGTAGAGAACGGCCCATTGCTGCTGCTTTTTTTGAGGTCTGCAAGTTGGAACGCAGTTTGGATGAGATGGTGATTATGGGGAAACGGGAAAAGGGGGATATACAAGTCGCATTTGTGAGTTGCGAGGTCTAGTGTGATTTATAGGCAAAACGACACCTTAAACTTGCACCGATTTCTATGAACTTGGGAGTATTCTAATTTAACACGTGGACTCAATGGAATGAGTATTAATTACGAGTGTTAAAACCGAAACTGAAAACCGTACCAAATAGAAAAATTAAATTAAACTGATTAAAAAATTCGATTAGGTTTGCTTTGATTTAGCTTGGTATTAAATAAAAAAATTAAGTGCATTCATATTTATTTAACACCTCGACTCAATAGAATGAGTATTAATTAGGGGTGTTAAAATCGAACCTCAAAATCGCACCAAACAGAAAAGTCAAATCAAACCGATTAAAAAACCCGATTAGGTTTGGTTTGATTTAGTTTGGTATTGAGTAAAAAAATTCGAACCAATCCGATATATAAATATATAATTTTTATATATACGTTTAAAATTTTATATAGAATTGTTTCTTAAATAGAAATATTTGGGATTCTCTAATGAAATGTAATATTTAATAGAACTATAAAGTGCATTCATATTTATTTACGTTAAATAATGAGTTGTATCATCACTTTCTTATCAAGTGCTATTGAAATACGTCAATCTTCTTGTTTTTTCATATTCATATGTCAAAATCTATTAAATTCTTATACCTTTTTCGAATTTTAAATGGTAGTTCGATAATTTTTAAAATTAAATAGAACATATCATTATTTATGTTGACTATGTGGTCAGCGACAACAGACTGTATTAGGGAGGCTGCGAGAGAGGTGTTAGGGGTCTCG
>AWOL01S0052965.1:0-10298 GCA_000715115.1 Nicotiana otophora
CTACTAGAATGATACAAATAAAGGTCTGAATAAAATTAAAGCTATTTGAAAGATAATACAAAGATAAAATAAGATAGAAGGGGTCTTCAGAACTGCGAACGATGTGCAGCTATACTTCAAATCTCCTATGAGTAGCTGAATCCGAGCACATCTACGGTACGCCGCTGGGACCAACTCCAACATCTGCACAAAAAGTGCAGAATGTAGTATGAGTACAACAGATGCCATGTGCTCCGTAAGTGTCGAGCCTAGCCTTGACGAAGTAGTGACGAGGCTATGACAAGGCACGTATGTAAACAACCTGTACAAGTATATACAAATACGAAGCAATAATAATACAATAAATCACAATTTATAAATTGGGAGGGACATGCGAAGGGGAATGATATAATAATTTCAGTAGGAGAAGTATCACTTAGCAGCCGATTAATTCGTCAACAATAAGATGAACAACTAATAATATGAAAATGGCACAGCACCACCCTTCCTGCTTTTACACTCACTCCTCCCATAAACTAATATATAAATAATAGTAATTGGCACGGCATCACTCTTCGTGCTCTAACTCTCTTTTGGCATGGCATCACCCTTCGTGCTTTTACACTCTCTGAAAATGGCAAGGCATCACCCTCCGTGCGTTAACACTCAAATATTACACGGTAACACCCTTTGTACTTTTACACTCCTTCTCACCATGACAATGATAGTATAAATAATAAAAATGGCACGACATTACCCTTCGTGATTTTGCAATCCTTTTCACCATATTCAACAATAATTAAATCAATAAAAGTTTTATGAATAATGATAAAATAATCAATAATAAACTTAAGCAGGAATATCTTAATTAAATAATAAATTATTCAAAATGAAATAAATTCCTCCAACATGCTTTTACTCAAACACAATGCATAAGTACTCGTCACCTCACATATACGTTGTACCCGCATAATGAATTACGCAGCAAATAGACAAATACATCCTACTCCCTCAAGTCAAGGTTAACCTTGACACTTACCTCGCTTTGCAACCAAATTCAAGATTCCAATAAACCTTTGCCTCGCGAATTCGTGTCCAAAATCCTCAAATCTAGTCATAAACAATTCAATATACTCAATACAAATCCTAGGAATTAATTCCATATGAATTTACTAATTTTTCGGATTAAAATCTGAAATTCATCTTAAAACTCAACAGTGGGGCCCACGTCTCAAATCTCAGAGAAACGTATGAAATCTGAACACCCATTCCGAGACGAGTCCAACCATATAACAATTATCAAATTCTGATGTCAAATGGACCTTCAAATCTTAAATGTTTTGTTTTTTGGAAAGATTTACGAAAATTCAAATTTCTTCCATCTAAATACGAAATAAATAATGAATATAGACATGGATTTAAGAAATATAATCACCTTTGGTTATAGAACACTTACCCATTTCAAAGTCGTGAAAATATAATCACCTTATGGACAAGTTCTCTGTCATATACCTTAATATGGATTAGGGACATACGTAGACATGCTTGAATATCACTTTACTGGAATGAATAACATAGGCATCCTTAACTACTAAGAGTAGAATGACTTATGGAATAGCATTACATTTACGTATCGTTACTTCGATCATGCTAAAAGAAAGAAGGGATAGCCTCAACATACCTCAATTCACTCTTTTGATGACTACGACTAGTAAATCCTTTTCATAAATATCTAACCTTGAATGCTTGGGATTAGGTTCAATTGATTGAATTACTGATAGCTAGATCCTCAAAGTAATGCCTAAATATTTCGCCCACCCCATATTCTAAAGAAAACCTGTTTGGAAAATACAAACCTTACACGCACATCTGCCACCCATACCCTAGTCCACATAACATACTTCTGAATGGATTACGAGAGATTTATTTCACCAGGCTGTGCACAAATGTATATGGTGCCTTGTGCATCAATGTATATGGTGCCTTCTAGGCTACTAAACTGTTAGAGGCTGAAAGATAGACTAGTTAAGCTCTTAAAACAATGATGTAGCCAGATTTGAATTTATCCAATTCCTTAGAAATATTTTGAATGGTGAGGATGCAAAAGCTAAAGTTGGAGATGGTAACTTAAGTCGGCACAATTATAAGTTCATCACTAAAGTAATTTTTACATCAAAATTATCCCAGACATCAAAGTCCCTTTTTGATCATGCCACCTATTTAATAAATGCATGAGTCACAAATTTTGCTAAGGCAAAATCTGCCACGTGATGTTCTTATCCAAAATATTTTAGTTTATTACCAATTACCGGCATAATTAAGAATTATCTCAAATTACTTAAAATACTACTCATTTTAACACACTTTATGTACCCTAATATCATGGTTATATGGTACCATATAAAATCAATACATACACTATTATTTCATTAAAACATCAATGTAAAACAAATGCATATATTTTCGTACGCTAAATGCTTAAAATGGTAAAAAGATAACCTTCTTTTCTTGGGAAAAACATAATTCACATCTTTAAAATAAAGAAAATCTCATAAACGTTTCTAATATTATGTGTATAATTTGAAACATATAAAAAAAGTAGTAATATTAATAACTATAAAAAATCATATTTTTCAAACCATTATTTTTTACAAATATGTTCCACTCAAACTACCATGTCAAATATATATATATAACGATATCAAGGTTATTAAACTTACGGGGTGTAACAATGATACTCACAAAGCATGTATTATTTAAAGGATTTACAACTCACTTCATAATCTTTCACACATATTCCCATTTCATTGGCACTAGTGGCCACAATTGTAATATCATTCTCGACACGTCGACCGTATTTCATATTTCATACTCACCTCTATAACATTCAAGCTTTACCATGGATTATCATCAATAAGTGAATTTCAAATCAATACTTTAAGTACACATACGAGTAAACGAAGGTCTTAAAAACATTGAGCTTCTCTTCAACAATTATACTAGCTTGTAATTGAAACATTATTTTAAATCACAACACCTTTTGTTCATTGATCATACTAGATTACATTCTCGGAGGGAATCATGATATGATAGGAACATTTGGAACACATTTTGAGTGCATAGATCTTTCAACACAAGACTTATTTTAGAATAATCAATTTTATTAGGAATGACTCAGAACATGAGAAATAAGAAATTGAGCCAACCATAATCGCAACTTACGAGGATATCATGGAAATCGATTCTACAATAGGAGTTTAGCCAACATACCTCGCTTGTGCTTCCTTACATTACTACAATGATCCAGGAATACTTGCGACTTCAATCTATTAGAAACATGGCAAATTTGAACCATAATTAGGAAGATATTCTGGGTTTCAGCTCATTTGAGCATTTTATCAAGCACTAGGTGTGCATTAAGGTTTCAAAGTTCTCCTATGGTGGATTCCTTAATATTGCAACCCAATGTTTACCCATTGGAGCTCAATAAACTTCCCACCAACCTTGATGGTACATGCATGCATAAATAATACCCAAGAATCACACTTCTCATTACCTACTTTCAGTCCAATCCTGAAATTGAGGGCTAGAGAGTAGAACCTTACCTCTCGGATGAAGATGCTACAATGTTTACTTGTTGAATTTTAAAGCTTGAGCAAGGGTTGATAAACAAAGTACTTAGGGCTTCCTCCTATATCTCTAAAGCACTCCCCTCACTCTAAAATTGAAGATCTTTGCCTTGTAAATGAGACCCAATGGCTTTTAATCAATTGGGGTCGGATTTTAAAAATTAGAAAATGGACCCTCCGAACTCAACTCTACGGTCGTAGAGTGCACCGCATGTCAGGTATGTGGTCTGCAACATGGACCGCATTAATGGTCCCAAACACTTGGTTGCTCTGGTCCAATCTGCGGCCCGCATATCAATTATGCGGCCACAAAATGGACCGCAGAATCTCCATCCGAAAATCATCATGTTTGTTCTACAATGGATGTGCGGCCCGTGAAACGATTATGCGGTCGTATAGTTGACCTCAAAACAACCTCCAAAATTGGCCCATTTCTCTGCTTCACTCCACGGCAAATCTGCGGTCCGCGGAGAAGTTCTACGGCCACATAATGGATCGTATAAATTTCCTGCTATGCAACAATTGTTTTTTCAACTCCCCAAAACCCCAGGTTTTAAGTGAAATTTTACGGGGCCTCACATCCTACCCCGCTTAGGATCATTCGTCGTCGAATGAGGGTCAAAATCCACAATTAGCATCCAATGTGATCCCCACTGTTACCTCTCACACCAGTAGTTCCAAATTCTTTCCGAAGTCCCTGAATTTCCAAAACTTTCGCAAGAGTCTCCCCTATAATTGGGTCTATCCACATGCTAGAGAATCCCAGAACCAGTCCTAACAGCATGACCACAACACAACTGTTACACCCCACATTTTCGTACGTAAAAGTATGCCATAAGTAAATTGATAAAAGTTCGGAAATGAGATGTTACATCCCGTATTCTCATACGTTAAAGTTTCATCCTAAGTTAATCGACGTAAGTTCGGGAATGAGATTATTTTGGGATTATAAGTATTATGTTATTTCAAACAAGTGATAAGTAAATTCGTGAAGGTGAAAGGGAAAGCGAATCGAAGGAAATGAATTTTGTCGAAGTTTGAAATTTTGGGATAAAATATGGCCCGAGCTAAAATACCCGGTATTTATGGACTAGTACCATACATGGTACCACATGACCATGATAGTAAGGTGTATATGGTGTGTTAAAAGGGAGTAGTATTCTAAGAAGTTTTAGATAATTCTTAATTATGTGGGTAATTGGTTAATTATTGGTTAAACATGTAATTAGGGATTTGTGGATAATTAATAAGTGGGGACAAAGGGCCCCACGTGGCAGCCCATGAAATTGTTAATAAGTCCACCAAGTGACTCATATGATATGAAGAAAGGTGTCTTTTTAAGAAGAATATATGTGGCTCAAAACCTCAAACTGAATATCCACGTATCATTGGGTCACTTTGGTTCTTTCTCTAGACTCACCAAATAGAGTAGATACAGAGAACGACTCATGAAGTTGTTCCGGTTCTATCCCAAATTCCATAGCAACATAGGGAGTGACATATGGCAAAGTGGAACCGAGATCAATAAAGGCATATACATCATGAGATTGGAAAGTCAATATATCTGTGACAACATCTGGAGAAACCTCAACACTCTGGTGACCCCTCATAACATAGAAACGGTTGGGTCCTCCCGAACTCTGTGCACCACCCCTAACTACACCATGCTCTACGGGTGTTGAAGTGCCTCGAACTAGAGAAGGTGTTGCGGATGTAGTGGCTACAGAACTGGATGGCTGTGCCGTATCCCTGCCCACACTACGGCAGGACGAATGACAATCCTTTTGAATGTGGCCCCTGATACCGCACACGTAGCATATAGGTTGGTCTATGAAGCAGGACCCAAAATATATCTTCCCACAACTAAGGCATGGGGGCCTCCGCTACTGCTGGAATCTCCCTCCAGGTCGACCCTACTAGTAGGGTCCCCTGTTGCCCAAACTGGTCCTGAACTGACTCTGCTGCTGCTGACTGGGGCCTGCTGGCTATGCATTGACCAAAGACTAAGTAAAGGACTGGGATGGCCCTAACGACCCTCCATTTCATTGTTCAATTTGCGGGTCTCCGTGGCTTGAAAAACTGCCACCATCATCCCTTAGTTCATATTAGAATTTAAGGCAACTGTAGCAACCCCAATGATAACCATGGGGCTGAGGACCTACACAAACCGGCACACTCCTGCCTCCATAGTGGGAAACATGCAAATGGCGTACTTGGACAAGTGGGTGAACCACATAAGGTACTCCCACACACTTATTCTACCCTGATTCAGGCTCTCAAACTCAGCGGCATGGGCCGCCTTAGTCTCGACAGGAAAGAAATGGTCAATAAAGGTGTCAGCAAACTCACTCCACTTCGCCGAAGGGCTCCTCTGCTCACGGGAGTCCTCCCCCAACTCAAACCAAGAAGAGGCCACCACTTTCAGGAGGTAGGAGTCCAACTCCACTCCCTTTGTCTTAGTAGCACACATAACTCGGAGGGTCTTATGCATATCATCTGTAAAGTCCTGTCGGTCCTCCTCAGGATCAGTACCTGTGAACATTGGAGGATCCAACTGAAGAAACATGTTCACCCTGGAACTAGCGGAATCCCCTGGCTGACTGAAGAAACATGTTCACTCCTGGGGTGGCATTGGCTTCTTTGCCACTTCTTGCTTTCTTCCTAGGCGCCATATAAGGAAAACTAGAGCAATGCACAAGGCAATGGCTAGATCCTAATGATGAAGGCAATATGATTTGCTATGCCCATAACGCTCATAGAGAAATTCAAAGGGGATGTACGATTTCTTCAGACAGAGCAATTTATCATTCTTGTTAAAACACAACATTTTCAGAAAACCCTTGGAGTGCGATTACTGGCACCAATAGTCCTTGACAATCCCATGGTAACTTGGTGAAACCCCCTTATTTCTTCGAGGAGAGGAGTCATTTCTATATTGCTAAATCAAAAAATGACTCTCTTCTCGCCCCAGAACATGGTACCAGCCTCGATCAGTTCCCTGTTTGGTTGAATGTTCAGCAAAGATGGAAGGTTACACAATACCCTCCTCACATGATTGTTGTCACATGGTGCAAGGTTGTTCAACCAGGCTTCATTTATTGCAAACAAATAAATGTTAGCCCTTTCCCCTCCGGATTCGACTATTTACGCAATAAGGATCAACAGGTTGACATGATATGTCCAAGTAATGCACATAATATGATGGTGTCCTTTGGGATTATGTAAATCTTATTTGACTTTTGATAAGGTTCATCTACGCGGGTTGATGCGTCAATGACATCTCAATATATACTAGGTTTAGCACGATGCATGTACATTTCAAATCAGAGTGTGGTTTCTAGAAAGGTCTAGACTGGTACTCTCAAGCGAACAACTCGAGAGGAAAAGGCACGGGACCGTCGTGCAAATAATACTTTCTAGTTTAAAGGTATATTTTTAGGAAAATGCAGACACTCTTCAAGCGCCGCTATGTTAATAATAAGCACGAGGGGAGCATGATGTGGGAGCATACTTTATGCAAAAATAGTAACACGTTGCCAAATATGTACATGATGAATGTGCGTAAAAATAGTAAACAATATAAACGGGAGAAAAAATAAAAAGCGAAACACTGAAGAAAAAAGTATGTTTAACTCATGAAAACATGCGAGAACATAATTAAATAAAGCAAATAGGGAGATAGGGACGAGAGAGACATGATGTAGCAGTCCTAAACAAGATGAAAGCAACAGAGGGAATGATGTTCATATCATAGCAAATAAATGGAAATAAGGGGAGGGGATATGTCATAGCAATTTAAAACAATAAGGGAAAGGATGTACATGTCATCAAATAATCCACATAAATCAACTTCGTTATGGTACTAGCTTAAGTGTAAAGCCCCAGCGGAGACGCCATGCTGTTGTGCCCCTTTTTCTCTCGAAAGCGAGTTTCGACATGTGACAACTCTTTTAAATAGGGGGTATTAAAAGAGAAGAGTCGCCACCAAATGATTTTGGGGTGCGTTAGGGCACCTATTTGCAAATAACTATGTTTAACTAGTCTACGTCACCAAAGATTGTGTAAGGAACCAAATTAATTCAAAGCGAAGGTGTTAGGCACTTTTTGAGGTCCACAAATATGGGTCCCAGCAGAAGTTTAAACTATGTGGGATTTTCGGATTACAATAGTCTTAAGTAATCATATAAGTGAGGGGAAGACAAGGAATTTAACGGTTCTATTATGATTAGACTATATAGAACCAAAGAAAATCGGGCAATAATTAGACTATATAGATAATCATACAAGTATTTAGAGGTTGCAAGATTCAAGTTAATTATTCTATATTTGACGACTATGTGTGGAAAATAAACATATAAAGAAGGGGGTCCCAAATTGTTTAGCCTAAAGGATCACCAAGAGCAACATAAGTAATACTTCGCAACTCTCTTGAGGTAGGGGTTGCTCATATTATTCAGCGGGCACAGACTATCATCTCCTGCTACCCGATTACTAAGTTAAAGTTGTTTACTTAAAGGTACTTTAATTCAATTCTAGGTCGTGTCCTACGGGTACACAACCCGTCCCACGCCTATGGTCCAAGAGTCTTTGGACCTACTATTTGGGTGGTTATAGACTATGCATAGGATGCTCAAAAATGATAAAACTAGTGTACATTCAAAACATATTGGACTTCACATAAAGAACATGAAGGGCTCAAGTTAGCCTCCAAATATAAACAAAATGCACGTGGGAAGATTAAGCAGTAGACAATTTTAGTAATTAAGAACCATTATAGCCGTTAAGCCGTATAGGCATGGTTTCTAGGTGATTCTGATTTCCTGCATTATACTTGTAGCATTGCAGTTTTAGGCTAATAGATTTGTAGATGAAAAATATTACTTAAATATAGGCATGGCATCCATAATGTTCGTGCAACGAGGCAATAAGACTGTTCGAAAGCCCAAGATTAACGATGTTGATTTATAGGCATGCTTTCTAAGACGAGAAACAATATCTTATAGGCAAGATTTCTAACTATTGACAATTGAAATTGATTTTATGATACGTTATCCCTATAGGCATATCATCTAACTATATCAATACAATGAAGAAGCAAAGTAATTGCTTAGTTTATTAAGGTCATAGAGTCATGATATCTAGATGAGCAGTGTGCGATTGATTGATTAATTAGTTGAAGCCCTATAAACATTGTACCGAGATGAAAGTTAGTAAAAACGCATGTTTTTGTATACTATAAGCATGATATCTAACACACAACATTAGAGCAAATTGAGCAGATAACCAGTGATGTTTGAATCCTACATGCATACTATCTAATACCGTATAAAAGTGGAGCATGTGAACAAGTGAAGCACTTAGATTCTTATGGGCATGTTTTCTAACAGTGTACAAGAATAGGACATGTTGAGCAAGATATCAAATAAAGCACTTAGTCCCTATAGGCGTGTTTTCTACCCTTTTATGCAAGAATAGAGTACACTCATTTCCCAAGATTTACTAACTCCCCAATTGTATGTTTACAAATCATTACATGCCCAATATAAAGAATACATGGTCAAATATTACAACTAAAACGAATAAAGGCCTAATAAACAGAGCAGGCCCAAGTGAGAATAACCCCGCAACGTCGAGTCCTTCAATAAGCTCATTTTCGCACAAATAGCAAACTCAGATCTAGGTACACCCTAAAACATCAGTGTGTATCAGTTGCATGACTCAAACTTAGACACAGACTCATATCAGGCTTGAAGGGGGCACTAACTTACCCAACAATGCAAAACTTAACCACACGAGTAACAAATTATAAATGGGATTAATTAAACAATTTTTGAAGTCTACACACTAAATTCTCAAAGCCATAACTAACATCAGTTCTCTCTAAAGCATATTCACAAGTTCATAGGGCATACAAAAGGCAGGTTCATGCTTGCATTTTTCAGAAGCTAAGGTGACAGGATTGACCATCATAGGATAACAAAGTACTTCAAGTAAAGTTTCAAGCAAAGAATAGTCTAGAATTAGCATAAATAACTTCAGACATAAGAGTTCAGTAGAATCATAGACAGGAACCCAATACAGTACAGTCCTTGCATGAAGATGTCTAGCATGAGGAGCTAATAAAAATGGTATAACCAAATAGGTTGGTGGATATGGTCTACAAACAAACATTAATTGAGCATGAAGAAACTCAAACATGCAAATACCTGTCATAATACAAAAGCTTCAACAACACCAGAACTCATAGTAGGCAAGGATACCTCAAGAATTGGATTATCAGACCACACATAGGAGAAAAGGCTCGATATTGCATTCTTTAACTTGTAAGCCATAAGTAGGAGTAAACAACATAGCATTAAACTAGGCATGGGACACACATTAAAGTTATAATTAGTAGGGTAACACATTTTAGCTAACATATTTGAGAACTGACTTTAGTAGAGTATTAAGTTTCACAGGAATTATCCAACAGGAACTAGAGCACATGAATTAGTCTGTCACGAGAATGCAGAATAAAGTAAGGATATCATATCAGGATGAGCAACAGGTATAAACATTCAGACACATAAAAACACACCAGGATAGACATGCTCGAGGTTGTGATAATCATTCATGCTGAGCACATATCATATACATACATCGAAGGTAGAAATTAGGAAAGTTCAAAGCCATAAAATAGTAGGGTAATAT
>AWOL01S0052972.1:0-24162 GCA_000715115.1 Nicotiana otophora
GGGGCCACTTCAGGTATGGCTACTTCAGCATCCATGGCCGGGTTAGAAGTTGAATGGACGGTCTGTTGAGGCACGGATTTTGAAGTCTTCACCATCGAGTTCTGGGAAATATGAATATATGAAGGCGAGTATGAAGATTTGAAGATGAGGATGAAGATTTGAAGGTCAAACTTAAAGGTTCAAGGATGAAGTATGAAGATTTGAAGATGGGAAGATGAAGATATGAAGAATAATGTATGAAGATTTGAAGGGTTAAAAGCAAGTGAAAAGTTCGGAGGTAAATTGAGGAGTTCTGGAATCGGAAAGTCAAAAAAGTGAAAAAAAGACCTAAGCTTTTATAGAGAAGAGGTAATTAATGCGTGACGTTTCGCATTCTAGGATGGTCAATTGGCAGCTGACACGTGTCCGAAGTCAGAACGACGCGACTCGTGGGACGTTTCACTGACTGGTCGACCCGGTTGTAGCGTACGGAAGAAGGAACCGGGGTCAATTAATCACTTCTCGTCGCTTCGATAGATCTGCTCTCCAAAAAATGAGGGGAATATCTGTGTACGAGTAAAATTGTGGACAATGTTACCCCCGATTCTCTAATAAAGAAACGAGAGGGAAGCACAGTCCAACGCAACTTCAAGCGAAGCCGAAGGGTCCCTCGTGTCGGAGCTCGGGAGGGATGAACGATGCATCTAGGATCGGGCACGGCTAAACAACGGATCAAGACCAAGTATAGTTTCGAGACCACGTGAAAAAGTAAAACGGTTGAGCATGACGAGTAGGGAGCCGGAATATTCACCCTCAACCGGATATTACGGCGCAAATCCCATCTAATATAAACTGCAGACCGATATTTACCGGAAAAAGAAGATTTTTATCTTATTTAGACTTGTACTAGAATTGAAATTCCCCTATTATATAAAGGGGGGAATTTTTTCATTTTAACATACTGTTGACATGCATATCAAAGGAATAAAAATTCATTTTTGTCTTCTAGCTATTATTCAAAGTGTTCTTGAGTTATTCTCTTCTTTAATTGCAACCGAGCCCATATCGAGGGATCGATCGAGGCAGGTTTTAGTGTTCAGCGTAAGACCAGACTTGATTGTTCCATTACGATTGGTTTGATAGTTCATTCTCACTTTAGTCTAATTATTTGTTGTATTAAATTAAATCACGTATCCTTTAAACCGCGTATAAATTCAATTGTTATTCATTTTTAAGGGTAAACAAGTCTATTTTTCGTATTGTTAGTGCGTGACATCATAAAACGACGGTAAATAATACAATCTATCCAAATATATTATGAAAAAATACAATACAATACCATATATTATAACCATGCAAACAAGCTGTTAAAAATAAAAATAAAACTAAGTGCAATTTTCACACAGCGTCGACTTCTTACGGTTATCATCTATTCTCAAATCTCATTCTACGTTCCCACAGAAAATACACACCATTGGAATTGCAATAGGCTTTACTGCCGATGGAAATCGTCAATCCATTTGCATTTTCAAGTCAAAGTCTGATGGAGCAAGTGCGTATATAGTTGGGTGCCCCTCTTGTTTTGATTCATTCAGGTAAAACTCGATTATCCCTCAGATTCCTTGTAACAATTTAGACACAGATGAATTGATCTTTGATGAATTTCTTCAATTCATTGCACTTTTAGAATTGCCGAACAGTCCGAGTCAAGCTACTGGGTTTCGGATGAACCCATAAGTTGAACTCTACATCTGCCCTTGGGTGGGAGGCATGAGATCAATAGTAATTCAAAATATAAAGAAGTAAATATACCATGAAGTCAAAGACATTCAACATCTACCGGTAATTTTCCGGCGCCCATGCATGAAGTAGGAAGATCTTTTGGTCTGCTGTGGACGTTCAATGCTGGAAACTGTTAAGGTTTTGTTGCTCAAGCACAATGCTTTTTTAACTCTATGGAAAATCAAAGTTGTGGGGTAAAGTTAGGCGGAGCCACAATTTTAAGCTTATGAGTTCGGGATTCTAATCCTTTTAAGTTACTGGGTTCAAATTAATTAGTTGTACATAATTAGTGAAAATTTAAGACAAATACATGATTTGAATCAAAGCTAATGGTTTCGGCCGAACTCGTAGCCCACAGTGTGGCTCTGCCTCTAGGGTAAACCTCTCAAGGCTAGAGTAGATGGACTCCCACTGAGTGTTTTAATTGGGATTTGAGTATGGAATCTCCATGTTGTTACTTCTATGCCTCTATCACTCACCTATCCTCTCCTGATAATTGGCTCAATAATTTGTTAACTGTTTATTCGGAGTTGAGTAGTACATATATATCAAAACTTGCCTGCTTATTGAACTTATACTTTTTGTTTGTTACTACCCTCTGATAGTAACACGTGAGAATTTTGGAAGGTTCTTTATTTGCGACATCAACTTAACCTCTCTCAAAGTGAAACTTAGATTACACAGATATTTTTGGTAACTTCAAGAACAAAAGTAATTCATGGTTTACAAATGTTACAGAATTTTAATGCTAGGGGTGTGTATCCTTCTTCATATTGCGTGCAATGTTCTTTCAAATAGAGAAGCTTCTTTACTATACTGAAAGCTTACAAAATTTCAACTCCCTATGAATGGTGATTGGTGAACTAAGCTTACAAAAGCACTGTCAGGGTGCTTAGTTGACCTCTACAGTACGCTAGTAGCTGAGGCTGATATAGACCTTTTTGAGAAGCAAGGTCAAGTCTGTAATTTAGCTAAGCTGTTAGAACTTTTGGATCTCATTGAATACTCCTTTATCAATTTTGAGAAGAAAGAATCCTCTCTTTCCAATAGCTTTGCTGGTGTGTCATATTCGGCTATTCTTCCTGTTAACAAGTGAAGGAATTCATATAGTTAGAATCAAGAAGTTAGCAGCTTATTCAAATCAAGAGGATGGAGAGATATTAGATGTATTCAAATATTTACCTTCATTCAAGACTAAGACAAGATCGCTATCGATGACTGTATGGATTCTGTGAGCTATTGTGACAACTGTTCGATTTCTGAATTCTTGACTGATAATCTTTTGTAACACTGCATCAGTTGCGGCATCAACTGATGCTGTTGCTTCGTCCAGAACGAGAATGCTGCTTTTCTTTAGCAAGGCTCTTCCAAGACAGAAAAGCTGCCTTTGACCGACACTCCAGTTCTCTCCATTTTCAACCACTGTTAAACTGACCGCATTAGTAGCTTTCAAGAAGTAATACGCGATTGCTTTCATAAAAAAAAGCCGAGTCTTAAATTACTATATTTAATCAAGAAATTTCTAGTCTCACCTGTAGTTTCCAGCTTTTCTGGCTTTGCACGTATTATATCACCAAGTTGGCATTTGTCCAGAGCCTGACAAAAGAAGATTACTGCACATTATTCATAATCGAATCACCAATATTTAAGTTAATTTCAACTTTTTTCTTGACTACATATAGAAGTTGGTTAAAGTTTATACCCCAGTCATTTAAACTTTGCAGAACAAGTACAAGACCTACCAGAGGGTTAACAAGTTTTTTGTGCTTTTAGCTTGTTACCATGCAAAGATGACTTATAAGACAATCTGTCAATTTAAGTGGTCATTTTTGCATAATTGTTTGTGCAATACTCGGTGCAATAAGTACCTCCCAGATTTCAGTATCAGAGTGCTCTGCTAGTGGATCTAAGTTTCCTCTAACTGTTCCCTCGAACATTGTTGGGTCCTGAGGAATAATACTTAGCCTTGACCTCAAATCATAAAGACCTATCTTGCAAATATCTATATCATCGATGATGATGCTTCCTTCTCTTGGTTCTACGATCCGGAAAAGGGCCTGAATGAGGGTTGATTTACCACTTCCTGTTCTGCCCACAACACCGACTTTCTTACTTCCTGGAAATGTGCATGTAATGTTTTTCAGAACAGAAGGGAGGTGTTCAGCATAACGTATCTGCAGAGAGAGATATGGTGATGATATCAGAGGGTTGAAACTTTCAGCCACGCAAGCTAAAACTTTTTTGTAAAACATGTATATAATATTGCTGCCAGTTTTCGGTACATAGAGCTTCATTCCCTTCATGTCAGGTGTTCAAACCTCAGAACTGAGTCCAGTTTGATCTAAGCTATGTGACACTGTCATTACCTGCAAATTTTTAAAGGAAATTGTTCCAGTTTCTGGCCAAGTGCTTAATGGTCTGCTATTTTCAATCACAAGAGGTGCTTCACTCGCAAGGTTTGAATACTGGAGAATCCTTTCAACTGATATCATTTTGTTTTCAGCATTGCAAATATTCCATATTACTGAAGCTTGTAAAACATTCAGATTGATTCCATACGTTACTGCCAATCCTGCAATGCCTGTAGAATATAAAGCGACATCAGTTTTGTGCTTTTAACGTCTTGGTTTTCCTACTTGTGCTCTACATAATAACATGAAGGAATAGCAATTTCTGATACTTACTTGGATTTATAATTCCTTCAGGGAGTGTGACTAGCAGAACAAGGGAGAAGGCAAAAACAAAATTAGATAGCTGGTTCAGTCTAAAAGAAAGCCATTCCATTGCTGATACATTGTGGAACCATGGCCTTGAATGACCATCTATGAGACAAAGGTTTGCAAGAGCAAAGCGATCTTTTTGGTTGAAAGCACGAATGGTTGCTGCTCCTGCGAGTGATTCTGCAAAGTGATGGAGGATTGGAGCTCTTTGAACTCCAGATAAACGAGCAAGCTCTCTTGCAGTTGGTATGTAGTATTGCTGGCATTTTTAACAATAATATCTTAAAATAACATTCTACAAAAATTAGAAAGAATCTTTGTAATCTTCAACAAACATAAAGTTTGTTCATCCTTTGATCTTTAAATATAATTTTACTAATATTTTCCCAAACTTCACTTGATCATGTATACAAAAACTCTTCTACAAGGTGGAGATGAGAACTTATTTTAGCAGCAAACTTGGTTTTATCGCCGTGTCAGCCTCCCCTAACTTGACCACTAGAATTCTTTGCCCAAAACAAACCAGCATCTTCTTGTTTTAATATATTTAGCATTTAGAAATCTAAAACTTGTACATCTTACTCACCTGGTACCAAATGCAGACTGCTGTTACTGGAATAAAGATGACGAATACTTCCCATGCGACCTGTGACATGACTGCAATTGTCCCAAGAAGCTGAATAATGGAGAAGGCGCACCAACCCAACTTGGTTGCCATTTCCAAGTCTAAAACACTTTGGTCTGTGGATACCTGTTCATGTAATAATATGTTCTTGAGTGATTGATCCAATGGAATTGCATCAATGAATAAACTGAATTTCAGCCTTAAGTTCTTTAGGTTATGGCTAGAATTAGCTCACTGTGTTTTTTCATAGTATTATCTTGATTTTCTTATTCTGATACTTTTCTGTGGATTAACTTGTGAGTTACACATTCAGATACCGCATGACTGTACAGTGAAAGATCCTACTTGCTTTATGCAGTAATGAGATATAACTGATATGTATCCTCTGACTTATCATTTTAGTATCTGTCTTTGATCAGTTTTCCTTCTCAGAGGCAAATTGCTGTAGTGGAAAAACAAAAGAAGAGTTGTCATCATGTCTGGTTTCTTACTAGTTAATTCTTTTTGACATTTATCAGGGATCTAATGGTGAAGTACGTAGCTGAATCCGCACTTCTTCAGATCAAGGGAAGTATACTACAGCTGATCTGCTGTCCCCATGTCCAATCCCAATCAGCTAAATTTGAGTTACTTACGCGGTTTAAGATTCTTCCAGCAGGAGTAGAGTCGAAGAAGAACATAGGAGCACGAAGGATGCTGTGCAGCATGTTGCTGAAGAGCTTTTCAGCTGTTCGAAGGCCTGTTATAGCCACAAATGATGACCGGACTAGAACGCAAAGGGAACTTCCAACAGAGAGAAGCACATAGACAAAAAGTATGAAGTTCATCTTCTCAGCTATTGGTGCTGCATCACCTGTGGGACATGACCATGCCATCCAGTAGTTGCTGGCTATCTGAAGAACTTGAAATGATGATTGTGCAAGAAGAATTATTGGAACAAAGGCACCACCTTTCACAATGGCCAAGTAAGAAAAGTAAACTTCTTTTCCAATGCTTCCTTTTTCTCTCTCCTCATCCTGCACAAGTCTGCTGTCCTTTTCTGTTATCTCTACGCAGAGATTGTGTTCTGAATCCTGCTTTGTGACTGGAAATTCTGCATTTGTGTTACTTTCTGTATCAAGCTCACCATCAGTAATTGCATGTTCAGATACTCTACTTGAGCTTTCAACTGTTAAAATTGAATCTAAAGCCTGGTTATGTGCTCCAACTAGAACTTCAAACCCAATATTTTGTTTCAATAGTTCTCCAAAAGTACCAGCTTGTGCAATTCTTCCGTTTTGCATCACCTGTCGATATTAAGGAGTTATATTTTGGAATTAATTTTTTCACATCATAGTTTTGAATGTTGTTCAAAATTCTGCAAATCTTAAGATACATCAAGTATTTTCCATAAGAGTCTAGGTATTACTATTCAAAAGAGTCTTCCTATTATTGTTTAAAATGATATTGGCATCCTAAATAAGCAACCTCCAAATACTTAGAAAGGTCTAACAAATTCAAGCTTGTTTACACAGTGCAACAAGTATACAATTGATCAAGGAGTAGATCTTTTTATTTTGGGATTTTCTAGAGTTTAAAAATGACTGTCCCATTTTTTCTTTTGCTCAGCCCATAACTAAAAGGCCTGCCTTTTCAGGATTATAAGGTGTATTCGAATATGAAATCCCTTCTTAAAAGGACTTTGATGTGTTCATATAGACAAGTATATATAACTAAAATGTTCGAAATTCTTTTATCTGATTCATTCTCAGAGTCGCTGTACAGGCAGGTCATTGTTTTGTGTGGGTGATGCCTGAATTCATAAATTATGCAGATGCTCTATCAGTTAAATGACATCAATTGGGTGCAATAATGGAACAAATTGAAACTTATGCTGTTTTCCTACATACCAGAATGAGATCTGCTGCTGGAAGAAACTCAACTTGGTGTGTAATATAAAGTATTGTCTTGTCCTTGAGAACGCCCATCAAGCACTCCTGCGCCATGAAGAAAATGTAAATATTAGTACTTAAATACCATAACATTACCTCACACCAGATGGATAATGAGGTTTGAAAAGCCAACACTAGAATTGCTAGTTGATAGACCTGCTTAACAACCCACCTGAAAGAGGTGCGTGCCTGTGTGAGCATCAACGGCACTGAAAGGGTCATCAAGCAGATATATATCAGCATCTTGGTAAACCGCACGAGCAATTTGTATTCTCTGCTTCTGACCTCCGCTCATATTTATCCCTCTTTCTCCTATTTCTGTAAGATCACCAGCAGAGAATAGTTCAAAATCTTTTTTCAGAGCACATGCTTCAACTGTTCTGTCATACTTGACACTCTCATAAGGTTTTCCAAATAGAATATTCTCCTTGATATTTCCAGTCAATATCCAAGGAGACTGAGGAACATATGCCACTTCGCCGCTGATCTTCACAATCCCTGACAGTTTTGGCATCTCTCCTAGTACACAAGAGAGCAAGCTTGACTTCCCTGATCCAACAGTGCCACAAATTGCCACCTTCATTCCCCTCTTTGCTTGTAATTCTATTCCATCAAGGGTCGGGGTTCTTGATTCTGTGTCCCAGCTGAATTTTCCACTCTTTATCTCAACCCCAACTTGCGTTTCATGTTTGGGAACAAATTCAACTGCATCGGGTTTAATCTCATCTTCCTGTAAAAAGGAAGCAATTCTATCAGCAGAAACTTTTCCTTGTGCTATCACATTTAGCAAATCTGGCAAATTGAATATAGGATTTTGAAGCATCCGAAATGTAGCCAATGCAGATAAGACCCGCCCTGCAGTCAGTGGAATGCCCATCATAACGCATCCGGAAAAAGTTGCCACTGAAATAAATGTAGGTGATCCCCAGAAGATAAAAGCAGTTAGGGCTGACAATCTTAGTGACTTCCATAGCCAATTATGTTCCACTTTTCTTAAGATTTCCAGCTTCTGGAGATAATAACTATCCCATGCCTGAAGTTTGATAGTCTTCATATTTCGAAGAATCTCTGAGGTGGATTTCATTCTTTCATCCTTGGATTCCATTATCTTAGTTTGATAACCTTTTTGGATTCTTGTCAGGGGTATGTTGCCAGTCATCACTATCAGAGTTGCTCCTAATGCAACAAGTGCCCCCTTTCCTAGATTCATGTGTAAAATATAGATTGCCAATGATATCTGGATGGGTAGCATCCATATTGTGTTAAGGTACCATATAAAATCCGTAATCCTTTGGACATCTACGCTCATGTAGTTGATTATCTCTCCGCTGGTATAGCTTTGGCGTGATTGACTTGATAAAAGCAGGCCCTTTTGGTAAATGTGCGATATTAGAGCAGCTCTGAGCCGAAGGCCTAACTGCCGAGCTCCAAATATCCACTGCCTTTGTGCTATTGTCTCAACCATTTTTGCACCAAGAAAGGCTAGTGCAAGAAGATAACCACTTCTTAACCCCCGAAGCTTCTTTTCATTGAGGAAATTTACAAAGTCATCTATGAGGTAGGGACCTACATAAGATGATCCTGCACTAATAACTGCAAAGAGTGCATTGATTGCTGCTTTTTTCCTTGCAAATACATAAATGGCCTTATAGATAGATGGGTTTGTGGTTCCATCCTTTTCCTTTACGTACTTCAGGCTTTCATCAAAGGAATCAGATAGAAATCTTGCAGAGTCCCTGAAGTCGACATCTGGGACTTCATCCTGGTCAAGGGGCTTCTTGACTCCAACTTCAAATAGTGGGTTAAGCCAAGAGAAGGTGATCAGTTGGATAAGAGTAGCTTTTCCATATGGACTGTCCCTTTTAGCTTCTGAATGCTTTTCATTCTTTCCATTTAGAAGTGGTTCAGTTGTGCTGTCTGAGATGTCAAGAATTATGCCGGTCTTCCCTCTGATAGAGATAACCAGAAGACAGGCAGATGCAATAAGACCAAGGATATCCACATAGTCAGAAAGTCCGAGTTGTTCGTCACTTGTGATGACAAAATGGGCATCTAGAGTGGCACGAGCAAGAGACAGAAAGAAGCTGGAAATCCACCAGATTCTAAGGACCCAGGGAAACTTGATGTAATTCCTATTTAGAGTTCTGCAGAGCACGACAAATGAGGCTGCCCATGATGTTGATTGCAGAATCTCAGATGAAAGAACTGGAAATTTGAATTGGCAGTGAGCACCGTTTCTCCTTTGCAGCATCAAGAGCATTATGAGATGAGTGCTCAATAATACAGTCGTGCAAATAATGCTAAACATGTAAGAAACACGGGCTTTTGTTCCAAAAGTGTACTTCTCGACTGTCATTGCCTTCTTTCTGAATTTGCATAGGAGTGAATCCACCAGTAAGATTCCGAGGAATCCAAGTAGGATAATGATGCTGCCGTCCTCCCACAAGCAGCGTGATGTTGGCTGCACCCACGCAATCTTTAATTCAGGGGAGTTTACATCTGCCACTGATCAAAAGAAGAAACATAATAACATCAGATTAAAGGATTCACCATTGCTACAGAGAAGCAAACTCTGTAGCAGATGTTCTCGCTAAAGCTGCAAGTAACATGCAAAATGGAGATGCTGTTTTTTTCTATAACTGGAAAGACCTTCCAAGGGATGCTAGAGGTTGCTCAAGGATGGATCAATTCCAGATGCCTAATTTTAGGATCAAGAGACAAAGGAAAGGGAATTTCTTGTAAGTCTCCCAATTCTTTTGGAAATTTAACTTCTTTAACCTAGTTTTCTTTGCACTAGGATCTCTCTTTGTTCTTGGAGATGTTACAGTACATGATGTGGAGATAACATGTATAATTTTGTCATTAAAAACATGTATAAAGTTAGGCATGCCTAACTTACTTGATGTAGATGGAGAGGTAAGGTTTTATGTCCCCTTCTTCATGTGTTCTCATTTTGGATGCTAATATACAGGTTTGGGGTTATGCCTAAACCCCCACCGTCAAGGTGAGTTAAAAAAAAAAAAAAAAAAAAAAAAAAAAAAAAAAAAAAAGATTAAAGGATTCACCAACTAGCATCTCTTCTCTGCAGTCCATATGAAAATTTCATCAATTTCTAGTCATCATTATTTGGTTCTGTTCAGATAAATGTACTTCTCTTTGCGTATAGCTTAAGCAGAAGAGAGATTAATGTATTCATGAGTTTTACTGCTTTTATATTTAGACTCTACAATGCAGCTTCTTGATTATGTCTTATCTCAGGTAGAACGAAACTGCTAATACTCATCTGGTCATGCATCTTTAATTTACTACTTTGTTTGAATCTACCTTGCATGCTAATGTTCATTATAATTTGTTAGGGAGAGGGTATAAGATCATACACGAAGTCGACCTTCCGGTGAGTTGGCATGCTTTAGTTCTCCAAAAAACGTGTCAGTGGCACCTAAGGGTATAGCCTAGTGGGTCAATGAAATGGGTGAAAACCATTAGAAATTAGGGTTCAAATTTCATTAGAGACGCTAGATGATGTCTTCATATTTGTCTCGTAGTGAATCTACCATTCACAAACCTTAGGTTATTCTAATTGTCCTAATGCAGCTCTAGGCTTCAGCAGACAGATTTATCTGGCTCTTGATTTGTTGTACAACTTCTTTTGAATGACATTTAAGAGTGATTTGTTCCATCACCTTGGAAAATAAAGAAATGCTCTGAGTGGTTATTTTTTTCTGTTTTCCTTCACTGAAGATCTAGAGTTTATCATTATGGTTTTACTGAAAACAGATAAATATAATGGCGTAAATAGATTGTGTAATGGCGCAAGGCCGTTTTTCACAACTTGTTTTGGTAATCCAACCATTCAGCTAAATCTAGAAAATTGAAACAGAAAAGAGCCAGAAGTTGAATAAATCAGTTATAAGTAAACACAAACTAGATCTGGAAATGTAGCTGTCATTGAAGTGAAAAAGAATACAGGGCACTCTCCAATATAGTGGACAAGTTAATAAGTATAATTTTGTTCTGAGCAATGGCGTGTCCAAGATTTAGACGTGAGTTCTAGTTCTAGTTTAAGATGTAGGCTTTATATCTATACTTTTTCGTCACTGGTTCGGACAGTACATGGAATTATTTTAAGGTATAATCTAATCTTGTTCTGTACTTGTAATTATTAAAAGATAGTATATATTAGGTAATCTTTTGAACAATGTACGTAATAATTCTGACACATTCTAAATTTACTGTCAATCTGTATCAAGCTCGATAATAGGAATCTCTAACGAATCTTACCAGATCTAGATTTGAAAATGGTATAGATAATGTTTGTTCACTCGTCTGGCTCCTGTGCTCTCTTTGCAATCTTGCACATTTTCTTCACCTTTTCATTTTTCACTCACTCTGGTTGAACTTACTTTTTTTTAATAATAATTGTTGTGTTCGGGCGAACTTACTTGCACACTGACTAATTCTTCCAGCGGCATAAATATCGAGTAATTCTTTCCGTCAAGGCTTGGACAGATAGAAAAAACCATTTAGTTTTTGTCTTCGTTGGAATTGAACGTAAGACCTCATTATTTCCAATACACTTTATTGACCACTAGACTACACGTAAGTGTTAAAATGTTATACCAATTCGATCAGTGTACTTTATTTTGTTCTTCTCATTGCTCGATCAACAAGACGAAGCCGAAGAAATTTTTACAGGCTTTATCAGTACCCTAGAGTTACAATAAGCCATAGTCACCCTAGAGTTAAAATAAGTGACAGGATAAATTTGTCATAAGACAAAACTACTATAAAAGAGAAAGCATTATGATACAATACGAATTGTTCTTATAACCTTACCGTTTCAATCACGTCTCTATAGTGCCAATCCTTATCTATGTAAAACTTTTTCTTTTATTTTTGTCTTTCTTCTTAAACAGACAATGACTTAATACAGCTTCCTCTTAATCTCTCTTTGAATTGCTGGATAAACAGAAGGCGGATTTAGAGCGAGTTTTGTGAGTTTTACTAGACTATTGTTTCCATATGCATTTAATGAAAGATGAGAACTAACCAATTTAGAAGAGACAAAGTAAAAGCTAAAACCGCATCTTATAATAACCTGGTGAATTGAATGCCCTTGATTAACCATAGTCTGGTGATAGAAGAGTTTACAAAAGTC
Organism: Nicotiana otophora; assembly: GCA_000715115.1. Lineage (NCBI taxonomy): Eukaryota > Viridiplantae > Streptophyta > Magnoliopsida > Solanales > Solanaceae > Nicotiana > Nicotiana otophora. Next base: position 12,196 of record AWOL01S0052972.1, read on the forward strand.
ACATGTCATGTTACTATTAATTTGGTATAAACATCGTGGGTGCTGGTAAATTTTTATACCATATATATGTCTCTTTATTTTTCTGTAAGAGCAAATTACTTTTACCTTAACTTTATGATATATATATGAAGTGGTGACAATGGAGAGTTTGGCTTGTACGTAGACTTTCATGCAGTTGAAAACTAACAAATTCTTTTGGATTTGGAATACTAACAAAGTCAATGAAACAAAAGACAGAACTCTACTCTAGCTAGCAAGAAAAAAGAGAAAGGAGAAAGAGCTTACTTGCTGTATAAAGGAGCTTGGAGATAGATTCTAACACCATAGTTTCCTTCTCCAGTCTCTCCTCTACTCGTTGAAGAGAGATGTAAAGAGCTTTTGAAACTCTAGGATCCAATTAGCTACCTTTTAAAAGAAAACATGCCTCCAGCCACTTATATTATACTATGTATTTTTATACTCGACTAGTCACTTAAAAGATATTTAATTGAAGACAAATTAATTCAATTAGAATTTGGTATTTGTTGATCTTTTTAATTCATATCTAAACACAATTTATAATCAAATTCATATAGAATAGATTTTTCAATTTCTAGTTAAATTAGGTTTTTACTTTTTACACTAGCTATTTTTTGAAGTAGAGAAGTGTGGAGAAAATTAAAGGCGAATTGAGATTTTAAGTGAATTATTTTTTTTGAAGTATTTGTATAATTCAAAAGGTTACCGTCCATTCAATCTTAAGATGAAAAATAAGATAGATAACCTGTAGAACATATCGAATAATATTTCCTCCGGTTCACTTTGATTGATTTTTTTGGTTGTTTTCACACATGTTAAAGAATCCAACTTTTAGCATTAACTAATAATAAACTTGACCATATTAATCTTAATTTATTTATTGAAAATAAAATAAATATTCCTAGGCTCTTTATTCCAAGGATAACATTAGAAAAAAGAAGTTAATTACTTCTTGATATCTAAAAAAAATCAAATATTGTCTACCACCAAAAAACGGCCAAAAAATCAATAAAGTGGACCTGAGGAAGTACCGATAATGTAAAAATTCATTACACTTCTATGCACATAAATTAAATTCAAAGTTATATTGGATTAAGAGCCACATCATCTGATCATATGGAAGAATTCAATTGCATTGGAAAATTGAAAAATAAGGAATTTTCAGAAATTACTATTGTTTAGTAGTTATTAACTTCATATAGCTACCATATACATAATTACTTCCTATAGCTACTATTCATTTGTTACAATAGTGTATTCAATGTATTCGCGCTGCTGTATTCATGAATACAGCAGCAAAAAGCGCTTAAAATCATGGCAGTCTAGTTGTACGCGCATGTATTCATATATATTCGTGTCATGTATTCATGAATACAGTAACTGCAATCACCTTAAAAATAGCTATGCCCATTTATCTAATAACGGAAATAATATCAATTAGCGTGATACACTCCTAATATAACTCAACAAAATCAATTCTAACACGCCTCATCATCAACCCAATTAATTAGAATAATTTTTCAGTTGTATATAACTATTGTATTTAACTTTTATATTTTGTGTGTTTCAATATTTATTTTTACTGTTGCATTCATTAGATTCGATGTTTGTATATACTGTATTCGCTATTTTATATTTAGTGTATTCAAATATATTTGTATTAACAGTATTTTAGTTATTCCTAATACATGTTATTGCCGCTGTATTCAACATATTTTATTGGTTGCATTCACTGTATTTCTATTTGTATTCAATGTATTTTATTGTACTTTAAAATTAAATGTATTCATTGTTTATATTCTGTTCTATTTTAATGTTTGTATTTAGTGTATTTCAATGTTTATATCCTGTATTCATCCATACTGTATGTATAGTATGCATGAATATAGGTGTATTCAGCTGTATTAAAAAAATACAGATTTTCGAAATATATAAATACAGGCAAAAAAATATATTTATATAAAAATACAATGTGTGTGAGTAGATCTGTACATAATACAATGTATTTGTATTATTGTATGTGACTAAAATAGCAAAGAAGAGAAGAAAGTTCGTCGGAGATGGCGTTTTCCAGCCAAAAAGAGAAGAAAGTTCGTCGGATCCGTACAACAAATTTATGATAAGAGTTCATCACATTGCTCCTTTCCGTTCGAAAAATTCACTCTTTTCTGTTTCTTGGCTGCCTTCTGCTCTATTCTAATGTCTCGTCGGCCATCAATACTAGGGCATGTATCTTGAGTTGCTCGAAGAGATAGAGATTCTTCTTTCTCGTCGGTCATCAATACTAGGGTTTGAGTTGCTCGAAGAGAGAGAGAGAAAGAAGAAAAAAAACTGAGAGAGAATCGAAGAGAGAGAGATTCTTCTTTCTCGTTGGCCATCAATACTAGGGCTTGAGTTGCTCGGAGAGAGAGAGAAGGAAGAGAGAGAGAAAGAAGAAAAAATCTAAGAGAGAATCGAAGAGAAAGAGATTCTTCTTTCTCGTCGATCATCAATACTAGGGCTTGAGTTGCTCGAAGAGAGAGAGAAGGAAGAGAGAGAGAAAGAAGAAAAAATTTGAGAAAGAATCTTGTGTTAATTGAAAGAAAGAGAGAGGAAACACATAAATAGTAGCTATAGAATAGCGTATTTCATGTCTCAATGGTAGTATATACCATAAATACCTATTTTTCTATAAAATATAAAAGGTAGCATGTTTTGATCGAGTTTAAGTGTCCGGTTGAAACTTCGTAAAGTAGAGGGACCGGGATGTCAAAACAGAACAACTACAAGTGTCTATCAGGCTATTCTACCAATTGTTTTTTACTTTTTTCAGAATAGATGTTTGGCCATGAAAATTTCACGTGAAGTTGAATTTTAAATTTTTGGAAAAAAAATAAATCCAAAAAGCTATTTTTTAAAATTTTCACTTCAAATCACTTGCAAACATTAAAAAATAGCTCCAAATTATGTTCATGTCCAAACACAATTCTAATTTTCAAATAGCATTTTCACTTGAAAAAAATTCATTTTTTTCCAAAATTTCACAATTCTTATGTCCAAATGTTCACTTAATCTATAGCCAAACTTTTAGCTTGTTTCACTTATAGCCACTTGAATACCTTTCCCTTATTGTATCCATTTCTCAATTTGTATGTATTATTCTTATTCTTATTTGAATGAATACATAGAGAGCCCTTTTAACTTTTCCCGACTTTTCATCTTGATACCTTAATAATTACTTATTCTTGCATCTCCCGAGCCTTTACCAAATTCATGTTTCACTGGGGAAAAAGTTTAGAGCAATGAGGAAAAAAAGCCAAACTCATTTTGAAAAAGTTTAGAGCAATTAGGAAAAAAGCCAAACTTAAAATGAGTGTCCTCTAAAGAACAAGAAAAAAAATCATCAGGAGACAACCTCTCACTACCGGCGATAAAAAAGAGCAGTTCAGTGCACGAAACATCTCGCATTCTCGCAAGGCTCAGAGAAGGGTCACACTCCAAAGAGTATGATGTAGGCAATCTATCATGATACAAATATCAGTGACTGATTCAATAGCTCGAACTTATGACGAATAGATCACACAGAGACAATTTTACCGTTGTTCCAAAGCTTCCCTTCTCTAACCTCCACAAGTCCACTATAACATAACATATTTCATATACACAAATTTGCTATATGCAAGTTGTTTCCTATTTTTCATAAATTTACAAAGAAAACCAAAAATGAAAAGTATAAAGTAAGTGGCCATATCTCGCTTTATTTTATGGGACTTTTTCCTATATATACAAGATATTAAATTTATTTAAGTTTTTTTATTTAAAAAAGTAACTAAATCTTTTTACAAAATATATACAAATTCAGTCAAAATCTATAATTTATCTGCAATTTAAATACAATTTTTTTTGTATAGAATCCGGCCAAAAACTATATTTTATATACAATTTGTCTACAATTACGTTAATTGTATATATCTTGTATGTCATTTCTATACCAGATATACAAAATATATACAATTTGTTTATGTCTTGTTCTTCGAGTTGCAAACTGAAATTTTAACCAAAACCATCTCAAATATTCACTAAATTCTCTCAAAATTGAGATATAAACTCCAAATGGTATTTTTTATCATTTGCATCAACATCCAATCCAAACATATAACAAATTAGCAAAATTTAATTTTCGAATCCAAAACTTAAATACTTTTTAATGGCTGCCAATAGAGTATAAACTCTTAACTAATCACATCAATTTATTTATCAATGTCCTATTCTGAATAATTTATTTAATCATGGTTATGTTTTTCCCTTTTATCAAATTTTCCCCATGTTGTTTGCAGTAGCATCACTCTCCCTATAATAGTGTTGCAAGAGGCCATTTATGGACTCCAGCTTCCTCTTAATTTCCATCACCAAATTTGTCATTTTCCATGGGTTTGATGTTTCTTCTGTATCATGTCTACAGCCATCAGTGGATGTTTTTCCAATAGAAGTTTAAAGATGCATTGTCAATGCAAATGCATTATTTTGTATATAATTGTTAAATTATATATCATTTTGTAATTAAATTAAAATTTTAATGTTGAAGATAAATAAATTTCAAAAATAATATACATAAGTAAAAATCTCTTATTTTATTGTATTACGAAACCCAACATCCTTTTCCTAAGAATGATATCCAGTGCCCACATTCTCCTTTTTCATATCTTGCTTTACTTTACACAAAAAGACAAAGAAAAGTAAAGGTGTAAAAATGATCAGGACCAAAGTGGGTAGCGACACAGAAATTCCTACCTAAGTCTAATAAAACTCAGACGCCAGTCACTTTTTTTTCAAAAAATAAATTGTCTTATCATGTCAGCAAAATGTAGTGGGATGATAATGTCGTACACTTAATCTATAGCCAAAACTTTTAGCTTGTTTCAATTATAGCCACTTGAATACCTTTCCCTTACTTTGACCCATTTCTCATTTTGTATGTATCATTCTTATTCTTATTTGGCTGAACACAATGAGAGCCCTCTTTAACATGTCACGTCTTTTCATCTAGATACCTTAATAATAGATACTACTACTTCTTATTTGACACATAAAATATACTTAATCTGTGCCTATTAATTAAACATAATTTTCTCTTCTTTATTTCCTCCAAGCAAATCATACCATTAAACACTCACTTACATCACTGACACTATCTTTGTTACCCTTTCTCTGGTTTAATAAATTAGATGTAACAAATAAAATCAATCAAGGAAACAAAAGAACCTTAACAAAGAAGAAAACAACAACAACAACAACAACCCAGTATAATCCCACTATCACTGACACTATCTTTGTTACCCTTTCTCTGGTTTAATAAATTAGATGTAACAAATAAAATCAATCAAGGAAACAAAAGAACCTTAACAAAGAAGAAAACAACAACAACAACAACAACAACCCAGTATAATCCCACTATCACTGACACTATCTTTGTTACCCTTTCTCTGGTTTAATAAATTAGATGTAACAAATAAAATCAATCAAGGAGACAAAAGAACCTTAACAAAGAAGAAAACAACAACAACAACAACAACCCAGTATAATCCCACTAGTGGGGTCTGGGGAGGGTAGTGTGTACGCAGACCTTACCCCTACCCATGGGTAGAGAGACTGTTTCCAAATGACCCTAGGCATCCTTCCCTCCAAGAACTCCCCACCTTGCTCTTGGGGTGACTCGAACTCATAACCTCTTGGTTGGAAGTGAAGGGTGCTTACCATCAGAGCAACCCACCTTGTCATACCTCAACAAAGAAAACAAAATAAGAAAACGAACAAGGCTTATTCTCAATAGAGTTTCATTGAAGATGATTACAAGTAGTTGTATGTGTTGGTGTATTATTTTAATTGAAGATGAAGGATTAGAAGCAGTTGTAAAAATTTGTTTTTCGTTGAAGATTATTTTGTGTGTGGTGTGATAAGCCCATTTTCTTTTTGTGATAGAATGCTATGCGGTTAAAATGAAGAGGAGAAAAAATATATTAAAAAGAGTTACGTGTTGGTCTTTCATTTGATGTTTTAGCCACATAATTTTGTGTAATCTTCACGCGCTCAACTTTTATAAATGAGTGTTAGTAAGGTAACTCAATAGGCACACTTTCAGTATACTTTAGGAAACACCCAAGTTTAACATGTCCAAATGAAAAATCATAGACAAGTTAAAAGGGGACTTTCTATGTATTTGGCCTTCTTATTTTGTATATATATATTCACCATATTATCAATGCTTCTAAAATGGTGGCGGAACTCAGTCAAATTTAATAATTGTAGTTTAAAATTTATATTTTTCTTAAGAATTAATCCATTTAATATGTACTAACTATTAATTCAGAATCATGTAACTTAAAAGAACTAAAATTCTTGAACTCATAAATTTCAAATCTTGACTCCGCCATCTAAAGTCTCGTCAAAATTCAAAAATGACGTTTACAATCCAAAATCTAATCCTACTTATTACTATGATCAGTCACCAAGTAGTTATCTTTTAGTTAATATATAGTGTAAAATTCATTTTATATTTGCCAATATATAAAAGTTAAAAGCAAAATAATGTTCATTGCCACGATTAAGCACTGTCTCGTTGGACTAGAGAGCCTTAAGGCTCTCCTATTTATTACCTTTCGAATGGTAGGAAGTTATTCTTTGTGCATAGTATTTACAACATCAAAGATTAAATCATCATAAGCCATATTTTTTTGTCTGTTTAAAAATGAAGGCCGTACAATTTAACTTTAAACACTATTATACTTTATTTCAAAAAAACAATTCATATTTTCTTATTTTGAAATAATTTAATTTTAAACATGACCACGTAAATAGAGATGGAGGGAAGTATTTATTATTGCAACATCTCTTAACCTTTACCATTATGTTACTGTAATTAAGGTATCAGATAGAAGAGCAATGGATCGAAACCATAAATGAGTGTCCTTTTAAAGATAAACCATCACTTGATAACCTCTGCCTCTTTAGTCCATTACTCAAATGGTCACTCAACTATCCCAAATTATTTGCTAAAGTCACTTTTCTTTCTTTTGTAATAACAACGTCACTTAACTATGCTTATAGCACACAGGAGGTCACTCAATTAGATTTTCCAAATTTTGGATTGTCAAATACCTATTTTACCCTCTAAATTATAAACATTTATCTTCTTTTTATTTATTTTTTTAACTTTTTAATATTATGATTTTTTTCTTTTTAATTTATATTATGGACTTACCTATATAATAAATAAATTTTATTTATAAATTTAAAAATAAAAAGTATTTAAGCATATATAATGCTGGAATAACAAATTTATGAGCATAGTAAAAACAAATAATTAGAATAATTTATTAGTAATAATTTTAGTATTAACAACAAAAATTTAAAAACTTATTTACACAATCAAGAATGAAAGAAAATAAAGGTTGTAAAATATATATTCCATACACATAGTATAAAAATAATTATTTAAATAAAGGTATTTTTATAATATACATTATATATGGTTGAAAATTATGCTCAATTATATTATTATGTCATCATTATATGAGCTAAAACTATTTTTTTATTTTTTACTTTATAAATAAGATAAATTTTTCTATAGGTAAGTCCACAATGTAGATTAAAAAAAAAACTTATAATATTTAAAAAGTTAAAAAGAATTGATAATTTAGAGGGTAAAATAGGTATTTGACAATCAAAATTTTGAAAAATCTAGTTGAGTGACCTTCTGAGTGCTATATGCATAGTTAAGTGACCTTGTTGTCAGAAACGAAAGAAAAGTGACTTTAGCATATAATTTAGGATAATTGAGTGACCATTTGAGTAAATAACTCTCTTTACATCTAATGATAACATAATATTACTCCCTCCGGTCCACAATAAATCATTTTTTAACTTTTTTTTTGTGGTCCAAAATATCTGATTTTTCAGATTTCAAGAATAAATTAATCTACATTGCCCTTGCAGTAAATAGTGTTGGAGTATGTGTTAAGAATGTTTATTTTTCAAAGAAATTTTACCTCATATGGCAAAGGTCTACACCATATTTTGTTCTTCCCTGCACCCCACCCCTATATGGTTTTCTTATTCTCCCTGTTCCTTCTTCTTCTTCCCCCCCCCCCCATTTCTAAAGGAAGGAATATTCTCCACAGCTCCACAAGTATTGAGGTTCCGAAAAATACTAAAAGCTCCATTGGAATTTCTCTTGCTCTTATTAAATGTTGGTTTGATGAACTTGTTAATTTTTCTGTAATTTTGGCACTGTTTTTTTGTTCATTTTGATTGTGAGGGAGGCGGAAGGTGGTGGAATTAAAAAGGAAAATTAAAATTTTCAAAATAATGTGAAAATAATAATTAATAATGATGTGTTATAAAAAATTTGATGTGGACACTGATGTGTCATCCATGTTAGTGATTTGAAGAACGTCGCGAGATAAGAGGGGTTTAAAATACCAATCTTGAACAACTATAAGTATCTAGATGAAACTTCATTGTTTATAGGGACCGAGATAACAAACGCGAATAAGTATAAATGTCTATTAGACTATTCTGCCAAAATAATTTATGGCCAAACAGGCCCTAAGTGTATGACATTATCGAGGGCCGACTCCAATCTTATGTGGAATAAGGCTTGTGCCTTAGGCCCCCAATTTTAGGAGGGCCCATTTTATAAAAATAATTGGTTCATAGGTATTTTAAAAATAATATTTAGTATTTTTAATACAAAACTAGAGTTTTTAATATAAAGGAAAGAAGACTTTTTAAATATATAAATAAAATAATAATTTGACTTGCTTAAAAATGTGTAGATGAATAGTTTCCATAACTTTTAGTTTTCCATTTTTTACTCATTCATTAAAAAGTTTGCTCTCTCCTCTTTAATTTGTCAAGTCAATTTTTCTTTTTTTCCAATCTCTTTCATATTTCAGAAAAACTCTACATATTTTTTTTTGTGTTTCTCTTTGATATTCTTACTCACTTGTTTCTCCAAGATTTCATTACTCACCTTCTTTCTCCAAGATTTCACTAGTTCAAGTGTTCGACAATATTTTTAAGCTTCCAATAGTTATATACTTCTATTACTTTGTAAAATCTTTTCTAAGATCAACAATATCTCAAGAAAGATTAAATAAGTTGGCTATATTCTCAATTGAGCAAGAATTATTAGAGAAAATCGATTATAAAAAAAATTATTAACAACTTTATATTTCAAAAAGTTAAAAGAATGACTTCAAATAAAAATATATCTAATAATTTTCTTTTAAAAACTTAGGCCTCATATTAAACTTTGTCTTTAGACCCCGTATGTGCTTGAGCCGCCCCTGACATTATCATCCCACTATATTTTGCTAATATGATACGACAATTTCTTCTTCTTTTTTTTTTTCTAAAAAAAAGGTGACTAGCATTTGAGTTTTATTAGACTTAGAGCTCGTTTGGCCAAGCTGCCAAAAATTGCTTTTGCAAAGTAGTATTTTATGTTTTGCCAATTCATTAAGTAGTGCTTTTTTGCAACCAATTTTGTTTGGCCAAGCAGCTCAAAAAGTACTTTTGAGTATCAAATTACGCAAAAAAAGTAAAGGTTCAGTTTAAATTATTTAAAAGAGATAAATAAATTTAAATATTTATTGTAATAAAAATATAATTTAAAAATTTCAATAAATATAAAATATAGTTATTCCAAAGCGATAATATTGGAGTATCTAGTATTACTTATTATTTACATATATCACTCAATATAAATTAAAAATATTCTTATAAATCACTGTATAAGAGAAGAGATTTATTCATTGTAAAGAGAATATTCCAAAGAGAAATAGAAGAAAGAGAATAAAAATATGATAGAATAAAAAAGAAAAAAAATGTATGGTAAAAAAAGAAAAAGAAAATAGAAATGTTACATTAATAAGGAATAATAAGAAAAATATAAATTTAGTGTAATGATATTTTTGTTTTGAATAAATTAATTTTCTGTTTCTGCTTCTTGAAAAAAAGTAAAATTTGTAGCTTTTTCCCAAAAGCAGAAAAATTGTTTGTGCTCCTGTTCAAACTTACTTTTTTCATTTTGGCCAAACATTTTAAATTTTCCAAAACTTATTTGACAAAAAATAAAAAAAAAAATTTCGCTTATAAGAAGCTTGGTCAAACGTGCTCTTATGTGGGAATTTCTGTGTCGCTACCAATTTTGGTCCTGATCATTTTTACACCTTTACTTTTCTTTGTCTTTTTGTGTAAAGTAAAGCAAGATATGAAAAAGGAGAATGTGGGCACTGGATATCATTCTTAGGAAAAGGATTCATAATACAATAAAATAAAGCGATATAGGGCCACTTACTTTACAATTTTCATTTTTGGTTTTCCTTGTAATATTGTTGATAACATTAATTTATGAAAAACAGGAAATAACTTGCATATAGCAAATTTGTGTATATGAAATATGTTATATTATAGTGGACTCGTGAAGGTGAGAAGAGAAGCTTTAGAGCTATGGTAAAATAGGTTACAAGTTAGAGCCATTGAATCAGTCATTGATACTTGTATAAGGTAGATTGTCTATATCATACCCCTTGAAGGGCGGTCCTTTTTGTGAGCCTTGCCAAAATGTAAGATACTTCGTGCACTGAATTGCTCTTTTTTATCGTCGGAAGTTCGAGGTTGTCTCTTGATGATTTTTTTTTTCTTATTCTTTAGAGGACACTCATTTTAAGTTTGGCTTGTTTCCTCATTGCTCTTTAAAACTTTTTCCCCAGAGAAACATGAATTTGGTAACGGCTCGGGAGATGCAAGAATAAGTAATATTACTAAAGGTCATGTGTTATACACGTGATTTGAAAAAACCTTAATTGCATATCTAATGAGGGACAAATATAACATTTTCTAACACCCGGACGTGTAACCCGATTCTAAGGTTTACTTGGGCATTAATTGATATCTTAACAAAGTAAAATTATTTTTTACCTATATAAGTTCGTGCATGATGTTTTTAAGGTAAATTCATAATTTGATGTGTTTGCCGAAGATGTATTAGGAGAGCATTTATCTTCTACTTCAGTGACAGAACCTGGCCGTATAATCTAACTCCTGATCCTTCTCTTATGTCATATACTTAGTGGTAAAAACAAATCAGAATATAGACTTATTTCATTGAACTATTCATGATCGAAATAGGGGAAGATTTACGTACGCTACACTACGATTTTAAATCAGAAAAAAATTATAAAAAATAATAAATTTATTTACTTTATCAATAATCGAGCTGGATCTTATATATGTACCGTGAGGGGCGGTGGATGACAGGTTAATCCACCAAAAGCATCATGATGAGAGGTCGGAGAAAACTTAACTGTTGCAAGTCAAGGAGAGGTTAGATAAAAAAATATAACCATTGATCAGCAGAACAAAATGATACAATAATATCCTAATCGTCTTGAAAAAAATCAAAAATATTATTTTCTTTTTGGTCCTATTTTAAATAAATTTGAAGTACTAAATAATTTAAACTAAAATAATTGGAATAAATTCAATTAAAATAATCAAATAAAAAAAATTAAAGATTCTAATGGCAATTCAAATTAATAACTTATCAATGACTTATTTCTATAAACAAATTAAAAGAGAGTTTATATAACTAACCACCGGCTATTGATGGAAATAGAGTAACTATCGGAGATATTCATGCTACTTCGTCTGGTTTTTCTCGAAATTTATTTTAGTAAAGTGTGTACGGTCAAAACCGATTCTCAGTCATAAAGACTGGTCGGGACGATAACGTTTCGATCGAAGGGTATCTACATGATGAGCTCGGTCGAATTCCGAAGTAGAGACGTCGAGCTTCGAGCTAATAGACCGATCAATGACAAGACTCGGTATCATTATCATACCCAAATCGAACTACGAGACCATTCGTAGTTCATCGAAGATGCCTAGACCGACCAACACTGGCCC